>JBBMFX010006955.1:0-27682 GCA_037832545.1 Rhabdalestes septentrionalis | reverse complement strand
GATAAAACTGCGCTGGTGTCTCTGTGTAATTGTTTTTATTGTGTTTTGAGCGAGTTTTGTGGCTCCGGGCAGCTGGGTGGAGTGTTTCTTTTGTTTGAACGGAGCGGTGAACCGAGAGAGAGCCTTGTTCTCAGTATGAATGGAAAGGAAGCGAATATTGATAAGGTGTCTCCAAACAAAATGGTGCCTCAGAACTTTTCCTCTCCTCCACCGCAAATGAATCGTGATACGAACCAAATCGTGAGTCAAAAATCGTGAAACAAACCGAATCGTGGGTTTGTGTGTCTTCACAGCTCTAACCATGATACAAAAAATATGATGTGAAAAGATTTGAAGCACAGGTTGTCCAGCCATATTCCATACTTTGCTGTCCTACAGGGAATGTGGTGTAATCTCTGTCTGCTGCACCTATAGCATTGAGAAAGAACAGAAGAACCCTTTACTATCAAAATATTGGGCAATCAGTAAATATTTCTGCAGATTGCATATGTTCATCAGTTTCTGTTTTGACATTTGTGTCATTTGTAAATGTGTTTAATTCCACCTCTCAGAGATGCGGCTATTATTCCAAAAGGAAAGATTGTGCTCTGTCTGATTATCATAGACACAATGACCACTTAGGGAACCAAAACACTTGTTCTGTTAGAGTATATCTTTACAGCTGAGAGTTTAGGAATTCAGCAGCTGCCCACTGGTTTCTGTTAGAACTGATGGTCTGTGGTGATCAGATGCAGATTTGGTTGGTATTTATTTTTTATGACAAGTTAATAACCGCAGATAATTGATAATAACTGCAAAAATGAACCACAGGAGGGGCAAAATGCTCAGCACAGCATTGTGATAGTAGCATGCTGATCACAGTGTGCAAATCACCATTTTCAGTGGGAGCACAACTGAATAAAGTGGATTTTAGATGAGGAGCGGTAACCAGGCAATGCTCAGAGACCATGAGCAGTGAGATTTCTGCATCGAGTGTCACACAAACTGTGGTGGAAGGGATGCATGGTTGTCATGAAGAATCTATAGACGGTTGATACTTACCTCTGAGCACAGGTCACAGGTTAATACCGTTATCAGCTACAACATTAAAACCAGTGACAAGGTATGTGAATAACATTGATTATCTATTTATAGTGGTACCTGTCAAGAGGTGTGATATATTAGGGAGCAAGTAAATGGTCAGTTCTTGAAGTTGATGTGTTGGAAGCAGTAAAAATAGGAAAGCATGAGGATCTCAACCACTGTGATAAGGACCAAATTCTGATGGCTAGATGAGTCATTACCACCAACCAAAAAAGATCTAAGGAAGGACAACTAGTGAGCTTGTGCCAATGTCCTGGACACCCAAGAGTTATTCATGTGAGATCCTATAGCACACTGCTGAAGAAGAAAATTCCAATAGAAATGTGTCAGTAGCGTATCAGCAGACTGGTCCGTGTGCCCATGCTGACCCCTGTTCCAAAAAAACCTACAGTAGGTCCATATGCATCAGAATTTTACAAGGTAAAAAGTTGGCCTGGTCTGATGAGTCACGTTTTCTTTTGTAACATATGGATAGCTGTGTGTGTGTGAGTCGCTGACCTGGGAAAGAGGATGTACTGCACTATGGGAAGGAGGTGAGCCAGCAGCAGCAGTGTCACGATCTGGGCAAAGTTCTTCTGGGTGTGCTGGCCCCTGACATTCATGTGGATGTTATTTTTGACATGTACCACCTACCTGCTGTTGCAAACCATGTAGAGACATTAATAGCAAAATTAATAGCAAAAATAACTTCCAAATGGCAGTGACCAATATTAGGCAGGTGGCTGATCAGTGTATTTTTACAGTGACAACCCACTACAAGTGAAGTGAAGTGACTATTTTTGTCTTATGTGAACTGACCACAGCGCACAGTGTGAACAGCCCAAAATTACTCCTTTGTATTTAACCCATTCACCAAGTGAAGCATCAGACAGCCAGGAGCACAGCACCCAAGGAGCTGTGTGCGTGGACAGTACCTTGCTCAAGGGTACCTCAGAGGTGCCACAAGCAGTCTCAGAAATATTAGATATTAGGAAATATATTAGGTAAAGATATGGTGTTGTTTGTTAAACAACATCTAGTCCTTCATCGGTTTCATTTTCTAACCACAGGGCACTGTGGCCTGTTTGTTTGGTGGTCTATTCTTATATCAGCAGTGGCATTAACGTGTCTATAAACTACAGCAAGCACTAACCATGTCACCATGTTAGCTACTGTGCTCAGAATGATCCACCACCCAAATTAAGCCTGTTCCTTGGTGCTGTCTGGCACTAAAATGTTAGCAAAGATTCTGTAAGTTGAAAAGTTAAGCCAGTGTGGATTGGATTGGTTGTTGCATAACAACCCACACATTCTGGATCGGATTAAATCAAGGGAATTTGGAAACCAGGGCAACAAGTTCCCGGACTATTCAGCAATGTGTGTTCTGCTAATACAGACCACTTTGAATGGGCAATGGCACTGCCAATAAGGGGTTTACCTGGTACAGAACAGTGTCTAGAAATGAACATAAAGCAGAACATATCCAAGGGCATCACATTCCCTCCAATGCCTTGTCTTCTTTCTACAATGCATCCTGGTGCCCAGTTCAGTTTCTGATTCTTGCATGTCCATTGTAGTTGCTTTCAACACTGGACAGGGGTTATATGGTCACTTTAACCAATTCAGAAATACACAGCCCAGGTCTTAACAGGGTGTGTTGAACTCTATGTTGCCCCGCATGGGAGAACTCCCAATGCCTTGTCATTTTGAAGATGCTCTGACCAAGTCCTCTAACAATTTTGCCCTTGTCAAAGCCACTCAGGTCTTTACCTGCCCATTTTTCTCTCATTCAACATGATGTCCTGAACATTAATCTTTGTGGTTGTAATGTAATAAATATTATTTATTTCATCTTTTAGTAGGTAAAGAACTTAAAATGTTAGGAACAAATGGTCACAGGATGTCACCTTTGCTGAAAGTCATTTTGTACAGACATTTCTGCCCTGTTAGATATGACCAGGCCAATGTAAGTTTAAGTATTGTGAAATAGAAGCGTCTGGGAGAAATGACAGCTCAACCTCAATGAAATGCATTTTCATGACTGAGCAGCTGCACACAAGCCTAAAAGTCATGTTGTCTGGAATGTTGTAAAGCAGGCTGTCGATGGAGTGATGAATTATGCTTTTATATCTGACAATCTGGTGGATGAGTCTAGTTTTGGTGGATGCCAAGACAACACTACCTAATAGAATGGATAGTGCCAGTCGCGCACTTTGGTGGAGAGGGGATAATGGGCTGTCAGAGCTGTTAATAAAGACATTGATAATTTTTTTATGCTCTTTGGTGTGTAGGAACTCCAGCGGCCTTGATTTCAGCCCAATTAATCTTTGGCATGAATTGGAATGTCGATTGTGAGCCAGGTTCTGCATCAGTGCCTGCCCTAATGAATATCATTAGTATAGGTGTGAATGTCAGGTGCCTTTACACCATGTTTATAAATTCATGCTTTGCAATAAATTTGTAGCTTTGTTCAGTTATGAACTTTATATAAATAAATGCAATAACACCAGGTTAATGTTGATTTGCCTCAACATTAAATTATTACCTTTGCTGTAAATATGCAATAAAAATCAATAATTATTTGACTGAAGACACTTGTATGAAAAAGTATGAAAAATGTAACTTGAATTTAAATATAATTTTGTAACATTATGTAATTATATTTAAATGACAAAGGAACAGTACTGAAGTTGGAGGCAAAGAGCTTGTAAAAATAGTTCTTAGTAATCACAGTAAACACTCAAAAAACTACTGAGCGTCAAGCATCTCATTTTTCCTCATTTAGAAGTACACAATGTGAACACCCATTTGTAACGACACTCGAGCTGGGAATCAGGAGGATTACTGTAGTGGGTGCTGGTTGTTTGCCAATCTTGAAGCCGCAATAGATAAAGGAATTATAATGTTTTTGCACTATTTGATTACAGATAGAACACAAACAAACATGCAGAGGCCAGTTTCCAATATTAATCAAAATAGTATTAAAAAAAACAATTTGTTCACGAACAATATGTCAGTAGTGCATGTAGAATTTCTCTCTACCCTGATCCAGCACCTTTTAACAACCTGTGATTTACTAGAGAGACAAAAAAGGGAGAAAAATGAGAAAGAGAAGAATGGCATGTGAATGAGTGAGAAGTGAAGGAAACACAGAAAGATGAGGTATAGAGGAATGAGAGAGAGAGAATGTTTGGCCTTGCTGAGAGAGAACACTGAAATGTATAGAATGAATGTGATATTAGTGTAGGAAAAGAAAAAGAGGAAAAATGCTCTGGGCTTGCCTATACCAGGTGTGTGTTTGTGTGCATGTGCCAGCATGGGCCAGTGTAAAGTGTAATGAGGGCCATAGGTTCTGGTTAAGCCTTCCTGGCTAAGGCCCCACACTTTTTCATCCTTTTGCATAGTATCACACACACATACAGGTTAAACTGTCACTTTATGAAGTTCACAAAAGATGCCTGTGTACCATTTCTGATTTAAAGTAAGGTGGATTTTTTCTTTTCAGGTAAACATTTTATGCTGCTCAATCATTCATTCACTCACTCACTCACTCACTCACTCACTCACTCACTAACTAACTACCATTACACAGTCTGAGAGTTCAACCCATTAATGCTCTTTTAATTTATTTATATTTGTTGAACTGGGGCTACTGATTTTTAACACAAATATATAATTTTCACCATTTAGGTCATAACGTCAGTCCATTCATTTATTTGCACCTAAACTAATTTTCTCTTTGGGAAAAATTAATGCATTTTTCAAAAATGAACATAAATGCAAAAACTGTAAATGATGCACTAGTGTAAAAAAAAAAAGCTGAATTATTTAATGCAATATTAATATTCACCTTTTTGTGTTGAAAAAAAATACTGAACACTCAAGAAAAATTACTATTTGATAATGTATTTTCCAAGTAATTAGCTGGTTATTACTCCTTCACAAAACACCCCGAGCATCGAGCGGGGGACGATGTTTGGTGCTGCCTCACATCTCGAGCATTGAGCGGGGGAATGGTCACTCTAAAAACATGTGCATTTCACATCTCAACTACTAAATGATCTTTTATTTCAAAATATGCGGTGACATTCAGAGGAAAAAGGCATGTATGTGAAAACATATTGCTGTTCACCACAAGAAACAATAGCAAAAGACACTTTTCCATAAATAAACCACGCGATAAAGAGAAATAATGTGTGCAATATGCTGATGACAAAATATAAACACAACATAAATGATAAATGCCCAAATAATGACTGAGCACTCAAATAAATATGAGCAATTATGAAGCAAGTGATTCAAATCTGACATGTTTTGTAAGCAGTGGCTTTACTAAATTTCCTTCTTTCTCTCTAAAGCATTGTCTCTATGTGGTGTATACACTTAGTGGAGGCCTTCAGGCCCAAACTCTTTCTAGCCATTTGCTTCTGAATATGTTTTATGCTCCTTGTATTTGCCAACTGTTTCATGTTTAGACTATGATTCATCCCCCAGATTGCGTGTTTTGCCCCGTTGACTCATGTAGCAAGATGCTATCGTGTTAATGAAGTGTGTGGCTGCAAACTTGAGATGCTAACAGAGATGCTAACATTTCAACATAGCACTTGTCTGTGTGCTTAGCTATGACATGGTAGCAGACTGTGGAGAGATGCTAACGTTTTAATGTAGCATCTGTCTGTGTGCTTTTCTATGACGTGCCACAGACTACAAGATTACACAGCATATGCCTGTGTACTTAGTCTTGACTTGCTACAAGACTGTAGTGAGAGGCTAGTATTTTATCATAGCATCTGTTTGTCCGCTTAGCCATGATATGCTAACAGACTGTAGTGTGTGAACATAGCATCTGTCTGTGCAGCATGCCATGAGTGACATATGGGGCGAGAGAAAGGTCAGTGAACACTAAGCATCGCAGTCTGGACATTTCTGAAGGAGCTGATGCAGAAGCGCTCTCACTAACTAGTGCTGAAGAGGATGCTGACTGAATAGTCGATAACAAAACAAGGCTCTATCTGTCTACCTATCAGTCTGTCTGCCTATGTATAAATCTATACAATTTGTAAATCATTCAATTTGTCTGTCTATCTGTCTATCTATATATATAGTTCCTACTGAACTATTAAATACTCTATGTGGATAAAAATATTGGGGAACCACTGTTTTTCAGGGTTTGGCTAGTCCCCTTAATTGCAGTCATTGGGCTAGCCCCCTTAATTGCAGTCCGCATACAAACGCATTTTGGAAAACACCATGCAAGACATTTTGGGCAATGACATCTTTGTGGACACAGTTTGCAGAAGGCTCTGTTCTATTCCAGCATGTGCCCCAGTGCACAAAAAGGTCCATGAAATACATGGTTGAAGGAGTTCAGTGTGGAAGAATTTGATTGGCACGCAACTGAACTCATCTGACATCACTGGGTGAACTGGAACAGAGATTGCAAGCCAGACCTTCTCGTCCAACATCAGTTCCTGACCTCATAAATACCTTACAGAGTGAATGGGCACAAATTCCCACAGAAACTCCATAAAATCTCGTGGGAAGCCTTCCAAGAATAGTGGACGCTGTTTTAGCTGCAAAGAGGGGAACTCTGTATATGTATTTGAAAGCAAGGTCATTAAAGTCTCTGTTGGTAGAATGGTCTGCTGTCTCAATATTTTCCGCTGTCCATATAGTGAATTATAATTAAAATAACAATTATGTGAAAAATGATGTTGTCAGTCAGCCAGGACATGTTGCTAGCAAACAGTCAGTCAACAGTCCTTTCTCAAGTTGTATTTTTTTCTTAGATTTTTTTTTTTTAATTTGATGCAGATATTTTATATATTTGAGAGCTTGTCTGATTCAAACAACATATGTTGGGTTAACTGCCCTGGAAAAGGTGGTGTTTAGAATTCGCATGGTATATATAATATGTCAAGTGGTTGCTCTTGAATTAAAGGACATGATGTGACCATAAAGCATTTTAAATGTGTCTTTGCACCCACAAATCAGACATTTTTAGTGCCTTCAGTTTGTTACGATGAGGCCCACCTATGGGGTGAGTTACATGATTTGAGCTCTCTCTGCTTTCAACTGAGCTGTTAACAAACAGTAGATACTGGAAAGCAAGTTGTACATGGCAGAGGTGTAGGTGTAATTATTCATTTTGTTCACCTTTTAAAAGATTAACAAAACAAGCTTAATGCACTGCCAACTTGTTCCGTATACACTGTTACTGAGGGAATTCTTTTTGAAATATTCATGCTTCCACATGCTTCCCTTCCCGAATTGAACACATTTGTGTTCTCTCTTAGTTCAACTGAAGTGAATTGGTTTGTTTTTGTTATCCAGAGTGTTTTTAGAATGTTAACAGGTGGTTTAATTTAGTTTGCAATTTGGAGGTTTAATTACAGATATTTTGTTCCTTTCGTGAAGTTGTATTATATATACTGATACTTGTGGACCATTAATAGCACTGTGTTTCTTTCCTGTTTTGTAATCTGTAGTAAAGCATTTCATAAATCCAGTCAGCCACTCTCAGTTCATGTGGAACAATCAAAATGCATGCCGAGTTTCACCAGGTTGTTCAGTCATGTTGGATGATGCTTGTGAACTGTAATTTTCAAACAGCCCCAAAGATTCTTGCTTTGATTGAGATTTGGATTTTGAATTGCCATTTGTAGAATATTCACCATTTGTATTAAATCATTCCTGTATTACGTTGGCTATGTATTTAGGGTCATCCCTGCTGAAAGGTGATGTTTCACTAAGCTTTATATATTTTGAAGCTGGTTGTACTGCAGTAACTCTCAGTACATTACATCAGCCATCTGTCCTTCAGTTTTATCAAGGTGTCCAGTCTCCACTGAGGAGAAGGATTTCCTCTATGCTGCCACCTCTTTGTTGAGAAATGGACAGTGTTGGGTTTGTGCCTTATAGCATTTTGAATTTTGACCAAAAAGCTCAATTTTTGTCCCATCTGTCCACAAAAGCTTATCCCACCTATCTTTTCGCTGAGCCACTCTAATGCTTTCTGGCAAACTCAAAACATGCTTTGATGTGTTGTTTACTTTTCTAAATAATGGCTTCTTTCCAGCCACCCTCAATTACAGGCCAGTAGTCCTTGATAGTGTTGACTAGTGCACCTTCACTTCACTCTCGGCAACCACACTCCATAGCTTTTTCAAAGTAATTGTTGACCTCTTTGTGGCTTTCATCACAATCCTCTTCTTGCTTTTGCTCTACATTTTGGGGGACAGGCTTATCAAGGCAATACATATGTGGGACGATGGCAGCTTCCATTTAATCACTGTTTATCCAACAGTGTTCACTGCAATATTCAATAGCTTTATTATTATTGGGTAGCCTTTTCCTTCGTTGTGCAAGTTTTAAATTAATCTGTGTATTCCTTAGAATTCTTTTTGGTCTTCATTTTCTTACTTGAGCTTACAGGGAGTTTTTTTAATAATTTTTTTTCATGGGTAGAGATCTATTAAAATGTATTGTGTCCTCCTTAGGGCTTTATCTGTAAACTTGGAGCTTCCACAGGACAGGCACTGAATACATTGTAATTTTCAGTTCCTCATTTAAAGGGACTTTAATACTATTGCAAGGCTTTGTATTTGTTTAAGATGCTGATTTGTCATGAAAATATTCATTTACACTTCTGTGTGTTTGAGAGAGACTAAGAGAAATATAGAAAGAGAATAATGATGTTAGCAGATGACATGTGGCAGAGTTGCGAAATACACTCTCACCATAAAGCTAATTATCTCAGACTGTGATATCCTCATTAAGACAGATGCAATAGATCCATTCACACTCAGCTCACTGTGTGTGTACTGACAGATTTTGAATGCATGCGTGCACATTCCTACACACTGAACACACAAAAATGACTTGTACTGTTTTCACACTGCATGCTTGTAGTCAAAAGCACTCTAGGTGCTTCGTTTTGACAGATTAGCTTGTGTAATGCAATGTGTGACATTTGACTGTCTAACTGGTTTTGAAATAAAGTGTATGTGCAAACTCATAGAATTCCTACAGTTAGATCCTTTTAAAAGGTCAATGTCTGGCAATCAGCCACAGGACACACTAAAATAAACTCCCTGTGGGTCAGTGTCATATTCTAGCCCAGGTAAATGGCGTGCTGAGAGGAAGTCCTCATGAGATTTTTTTTTTTTCTAGAGTCTTGGCAAGAAATACAAACAAAGGAGATGCTGATCACAGCATAGCTTCAGATACACAGCAATACAGAAACAGTCCCAGTACAAAGTGCTGGATACAGATTCAGCCAAACAGCAGAACCAAAACAGTTCCAGAAGTCTCCTTAAATCCTACTGGGATGTAGGAAGGGGGGGGGAGCCTAGGTTCAGCTGCTCAGGTCTAACTGGTCAGTGTTATCAACATAGAAGAAGCATTGCCAGTGGTACCACCTCAGTCTAGGACACATGCAAGCAAGCAAGCAAGCAAACAAGCAAACAACACACCACACTAACCAGTAGACATGATGGGGAACGAACACCAGATTCTGGTTCAATCTGGGAATAAGTAGGGAAAGAGAGAACTGCAGAACAGCTGTAGATAATGAGGTGAGCGGGAGAAACCAAAATTTGTGAGCAAGCAGGGGGAGAAAGAATTGCCAGGCTCAGTAGTATTCTCAGCAAATTCGTATTGGATAAAATCACTCTAGAGTTATTACTGTAAATAATACCTCGGCAGACTGATGCAGGACTAACTATAGGGATGTTAGAAACTCTGGCCCATCTGTTGAATGCACAGTTTGTGTTACCCGTACTTTAACCCTTGCCACTCTTGGCTCGATATTGTAGACCCATCTCAACGTAGCAGTGACAGTGATGTGTGTATGAACCCCCAAATACCACTGTGCCTGATATCCTCCAATCAGAGCAACACACACTGCGATACCCGGTGTTTTCTGTGGATCAAGAGTTTTTGCTGTGAGGTGGGTAGTACTACTGTAAAAAACAAAAACAAAACAGTGCTTCCCTCATTAGCTACTTCCCTAAACTCTATTTTCTATCCCTAATCCAAGTTTACTGTCTGTAAATGGAGGTAATCAAACATTTGACTGGGTCCTTATCCATTCACCCAACTCCAGTGCTTCACTCAACAATTTAATAACAGCCAACCTGCGTGTGTGTACTTGACGCAGTCTAACTTAGCAGCTTTGTTGTGGGAAGTGAATCTCTCCTGCTGATGTGACAGGTAGCAGTACATTGCCACAGCTACAGAAAAGTGTATGACATTAGCGGTAGTCATGTTATTTCAGTCATCTATAAGGTGTGTAGATAAGCTCAGGTGGCAGTGTAGCAGCTACTAATAGGCTGTTACTGTAAGGAAAGAGAGCCTAGATAAGATCTGAGCTAACCCAGCTTGGATCTAGGCAAGCAATTCCTTCCACCTAACTAAACACCACTCCGTTTACCTTCCTTGTGTGTATTTATTTTCCCTGGAAATTACATAAGCTCTTTGTAGAAGAGCCTTATAAAAGCCTTTATTAAATGATAGCGTAGTATAGACTATCAATGCTTCTTACCAACTGAATTCCTTAATGTTTCCCCAAGTCAGGTGGTGGAAGACTAGTAAAGAAAAATCAGGGTTCCTTAGTGAGTCATCAAGACATTACAAAATCGACTGATTGGTGTCCGTTGTGTTGCTCTTGTCAGTGGTCCAGCATTATATCAGGTCAACAGTTATCATGTTGCAAGAAACTGACAAACTATAAGATAGAAGTGGCAGCAACACATGGATAGACTGTACTGTCTGTAACTCTACACAACTGTATTGAGATCTATAAATTATGTTTCTGAGTAACTGGGAATAAAGAAGCAATACAGCAGAAGTAATTTCTAATAGTGGAAAGGGACTTTCGTGTTTTTATATAGCAGGGATCAAGAACAGAAAAGAATGATGTTTAACATGATAACTTACAAGTAAAATAGATAAGACTTTTATCTGAACTGGTTTTATACTGGTTTTATGCTAAAAGCTAGGAGCTTTAGGCCTTAGCAGAGTGTAGTAGGCCCTGCTGGTAGGTAGCATAAATGTTTTAATGAGTTTTGGGTTTGATTCAGATGGAGCGCTGCAACATAAATATAATTTCAGTTAAAGGATGGTTTCAGTTCAATTGTCTTGGGGCTTTTTGTCGAGTTTGTACTTAGGTAGCTAATCCGAAGTGCTTTTTAATTGGCTCAGTTTGATCCTTAGAGGTGGGCGTCCAGCCAGAGGAATCAGGCAGCCATTTTGGCAGCTTGTTCGAGAGCTAGATGAGTTGGCTAGGCTCTGTGTGTGTGTGTGTGTGTGTGTGTGTGTGTGTGTGTGTGTGTGTGTCTTAGTGGTTATTCATCATTCTACACAACTGATTATGATCCACCGCATTTTTGCCGTCTGCATTTTAATGTTTGAAGCAACTGCATCCTCCAGTCAGAGTAGGACAAGGACAGTCCTGGAAAAAAAGCTGCCCTGAATTCTCCTGATTCAAATATGTTCATCATTTTTGCATGAAAAATAAACACAAATTAGCCAAATCTTTGATTCAAGTTATATGCTATCAGGCAATAGCCTCTCACCCAAAAAGCCGAGGCGTTAGGAGCAGATACTTGTGGGTTGCAAACTAGTCTTTAAGAATAGACATCAGTTTCCCTACACTGGCTTGTCTTCCTCCCACAGTGCTTCCTGGTAACATTCCATCCCCAGGTCAACGGAGCACATGCACCCCACCATTTAATGACAAGGCAACTTTCCCAATGATCATGCACTTTTCTTTCATTGCACCATGGTCCCATTCTAATGCTTCGTAGCAAAGTGGAACTTTATAGTCGCATGTGATCACACCACAGCCCAATTAACCAATTAACTTTGCATTTAACCAAGGGAAGCAGTGGACAGCCTGGGGAGGATGCTTTTCTGAGACAGATTTGTCTCATTGTTTGACAATTTTGGTGGTGACAAGGGTTATGATGGACATTCTGGCCAGTATTTCACCATGCGCCCCACAGTCAGCAGAGTGTGATATACAGTGTGTTGTGACACATTCTTCCTGTAACCAGCCTTAGAAATTCCAGTGACTTCTGTCAGTGTAGCCCCCTGTCAGTTCAGATCAGTCAGAACTGACTTCATTGCCCTTGCAAATCAATGAGCCTACACCTTGTGGCCAGTTTGTGGTTTGCCTCTCTTTAGACCACTCTTGGGAAGTACTCCAACTTCACCTGGTTTTGCTATTAAACCCTAGTTCTGTAGAATCTGTAGAATGGTGTCAGTGGTGTAATTTTGATTGCAGTGAGCCACAATATTCAGTGTGTAAATAAACGTACATTAACGTACACACACACATCTACAGATTTTTGATCATTTGAGACTATGCTTTTATCATTAATTGTCCTAATAATAGTTCCATTTAGACAAAAGCGCCATTAGGATGAGGAAAATGTTGTATTTTATTATTTTTTTAAATAAAAGGCCAATATCATAAAAAATAACCTTTAATTCACTTGTCTGATATGTTCCTATAATATGTAAATAGTTAAAAAGTCACAAACTGAACAGACAGTTACAATATGCATTTGTCATTTAAATATATCAGTGCTAAAGAGACAGTAACAAAATCAGCATGTTTAATACTAAGCAATAAAGAAAGTGGAAAATAGATGTAAAATGAACATTTGTCCTTCTACACATGCAGTCTGTTTCTATAATAGATTGTTTTCTAGACTTTCCAGACATAACACATATAAAGGGCACACTAACATTGTCTCTGCAGTTTAATGGGTTGAGTGGGTTTCTTGTTTATTATGTGGTATTTTTGTGAGGCGGTCAGAATGCAGCATTGCTTAAATCTTGATTAACTAGCAAAACAGACTTTGGACACACAAACTCCAGGTGGCAAGGTGCTGATTTGGTTTTAAATGGACATCAAATATGCTGATTACAGACATTATGTTCAATTTCTTTTAAAAACACTAGTAAGGTAAGAACAAAGAGAGTTTGAGAAAGAAATAAGGAAAAGAAGAGAGAGCTTTGGCTATATTTGGATTAATCAGTCTCCATAGAATATCTAAGTCAACTCTTCTCCACAGATTCTACTGCTGGGGTTTTAGAAACCCAGAAACTGAATTAGCACGGATCCAGTTACTCAATTTCAAATTAATTGATGAAAATGTGCATCCGCATTTAACTAGGCTAGTTGTTTCTTTTCCATTTGAATGAGAAACAGGGAATCTCCAGGTCATTGTAAAGCCATTCACAAGGGTACACTATCAGCACAACATTCACTTTTGTGGTCATCACTGAAAGAGAGGAAACCCGGAGCAGTGGGATCTCAAAAATATGGACTAAATCAGTTTGTAGTGACGAAAAAAGGATAAATGAAGGTGTTTTTGTCTTGTATTTGGTTAATTAAAACGAAATTTCTAGAAGTGGATGTATTTTATTACTATTTGAATTTGATGAAAAGTTACAGTTTTATGTTCAGTCTTGTTCTATGGAAATAAAACCCAACATATTTTTATGTTGGATATTTTTGCTGAGATAGATTGAAAGGAAAACTCTGGACAATATCCACAATTTTCATGTACATTCACCAAATCAAATACGCACATACCTAATAACTGTAGGAGTTAGGACTACATAAACCTGGATTAGAGTTAATAAGAAATAATAAGAAAATAACAAGAACATTTTGCATTCAGTAAATTAACTATAGAGTCTTGTTTTACACCTGCCCATTTTGGTTCTATGAACTTGTACTAAATACAGGGTGCCATGACCCAGGTCATTGGCCACTAGAGGCCGCCGTGCCCTGTCTGGACTTTTATTTTGCCTTGTGTGTGAACAGCAGATTCTGGTTTGGTGTCATTGATTACAGCTGTCCGGTTTTGTTTTAAGTTATTGCCTGTTTCCATTGGCTCCCGATTTAGTCCTCTGTGTATTTAGGTTTCCCCTGGGCCGGTGCACCGTCATACATGTCTGGGGTTTTGTGCGTCATTTTGTCTAGAGTTCATCTCTTTGTTTATGTGTTGTTTATCTGCCTTTAGCCAGTCTCCGTTGAGTAGGTTTGTTTTATGGTTTGGCCCTTGTGCATTCTTTGTGTTTAAATAATGTTGAAGTCATGGAAATCCGTGATTTGTAAATCACTTTGCTTCAATTCAGTTTTTTATTACAATCGAGAGTCACTTTCAGGCTGAAGGATCTGTTTACAAGGTATCAGACAAAAGGGAAATTTTAGGCCCCCGTAGTACAACCTGTGTAAATATCTCAAAGGTAAAACATAGTCCCTTAAATCCAAAGAATGTTAATATGATAATCAGCCTATTTGACCACCTTAGACTTCTTTTTAACAAATGCAGGCAATCAGTACAAACAATTAATTATTAATTGCTGTCATTTCTATCTAATTAATTGTCAATTGTTATACCTAATTGAAAACAGCTTTAGAGTACTTTCTGTTTTGGACAAATAATTAAACTCACACTTTATTAAATATGATTGTTATAATAAAAGTAATAATTAGTTACATTTATATAGTGACTTTCACAAACCGAAGTTGCTTTACATATCAAACAGGAGAAAAAAAAAAAACCACACACACACACACATCCATATTACATAGTCGTGGTAAAAGGCAAATATTCATTGAAAAGAGAGGTCTTGAGATCATGTTTGAAAGACGAGATGGAGCAGCAGTCACGGAGGGATTGCGGAACTGAGTTCCAAAGTTTGGGAGCCATGGCACTGAACGACCTACAACCAAGAGCGGAGAGTCTAGTGCAAGAAACAAGAAGAATATTAGTGCCAGAGGATATGAGAGAGGGAGAGGGAGAGTAGGAAGTCAGAAGTTGAGTAAACTAGGAAGGAGCAAGGCTGTGGAGAGCTTTAAAGGTGAGGAGTAACATTTTTAAGTTAACTAGCAATACCTCAGTTTTGTTGGTATTTAACTGCAGAAAGTTGTCCAGCATCCATAGCTTTAGGTCAGTGATGCAAGCTTTTAGAGGGTTTGGGGTGGAGAGACTGAGGGGGAGTGTGTACAGACGTATAACTGAATATCACCAGCCTAACAGTGAAAGTTGAGACTATGGCTACGTATAATCTGGTCAAGGTGCATGATATAGACAAGGAAGAGAAGGAGTCCATGTACTGATTTCTGAGGGACCCCTGAAATGACAGGAGTGATGGAAGATTTATGTGGATCCATCGTGATAAATTGTCTATTTGTAAGAAAAGACCTAAACCACTGAAGGGCAATTATGTTATACCAATAGATGAAAGACGGGAGTATTTTGTGTGACAAATGCAACATTTAAATTGAGGAGAAGAAGAATATTGAGTAACCCACAGTCTGCTGGCAGGAGGAGGTCATTAACGACATGCAAAATATAGATTATAACATATTCTACTGTTCCAAAATCACTCAGTGAGGCCCCTGGGACTCTTAAAGATCAATGCAGTTGAACCACCACCTTCAAACTGATGCATTTTTACAGTATGAAAGTAGAAAGGACAAGTGAGAGAATGTGTGTTTGTACATTCATGTGTGTGTGTGTGTGTGTGTGTGTGTGTGTGTGTGTTTGTATGTGAGTGTGAATGTGATTCACTCAAGCATTCGCTAATTCCATCTATTTGATTTGCATAGCCCTGTTGACTCCTTGAGGGCGACTGTGGCAAGACATGAAAGACGAAGTGGAAGAAGCAGGAAGACAGGATGCTGCGAGTGAGAGAGTTTCAAGGCCAAATTCTGAAACAGATCGGAGGCACATATTCATGAATTCCTTCATTTGATGTTAGCTGGTATTGTTTAGCTTTTAGCACAGGCGGAGAGCTCTTCAGTGTTCGTGTCTCTGTGTGTTTTGTGATTACACTTCAGAAGCTTCTCCTTCAGCTTAGCCGCTCTTTGGCTGCTGCAGTAAAGCCTCTTTCTGAATGAGCAATGTGATTATGTGCTCGTAGCGGTTTTACGAGCCACTCCGTTTATTGGATTTTAATGTCCTTTCAACGGTTACCTTCAGCTTGTGTACATTTACAAAGACTCGTGAAAGTGCCCCCAGGGGAAGAAATATGACCACTAGAACTCAGAGTGCAGTTTATTATTCAGATTATTTAAGTTGCCGTGATATACAGTGGGTGTAGAAAAGAATCACCAAAATCTTCCAAATATTCAAATTTGGTTGTTATGCAGTCTGAATTTTCTCAATTAACCTTAAAACTGTGAAAGCAACCATTCAGACTAAAAAAAAAGAATATTTAAGATGAATAAAAGACACCCCACTGTGTCAGGACTTTGTGGAACCACCTTTTGGTTTAATTACTGCCTTTAATCTGTTGGAATGCTTCTCTGCCAACTGTTCATCTAGACTGTGTAGTATTTGCTGACTCGTCTGTATAGAACTGTTAATCTCACACAAATTTTAATGATGACTGATGTCATTCCAAATATTTCAATTGGGTTTCATTCAGGCCATGCAAGGACATTCACCTTTTTCTCCTTCGGCTGTGTGATTTAGGTCATGTCATGTTGGAATGGGAACCATCTTTCCATTGACAAATTCTCATATATATCTAAACATCTATCTAATGAGAGAGCTGCAGATTTTCCCCAGAACCTGCTGCAGAGAAACACCCCCACAGGACAGACACCTCCATGCCTTAAAGTAGAAAGGATGTTCTTTGGATAGTGAGCTATATTGGCTTTCTGACAATTATACTGTTTGGCATTGAGGCCAAATAGTTTGATTTGGTCTCGTCTGAGCACAAAACGTTTTTCTACTTGGCACTGGAAAGTTTCTTTTATGGTTAACTAATAAAAAATTACAGTGCAATTATCAGATACACATGATAGAGTATACAAGTATTATTTTGAATGGCAGTGTCCCTTCATCCATCTCAGTAATTCGGTTATTTCCTTATTTTGTTGCTGTTTCAGGCTGTAAAGGTGTTTTCTTATGGTGTTGATTTTTAGTTGAAGCTGCAGTAGAAGTGTGTCTAAATTGCATGCTACCCACTCTTCTCTTATCTTTAAGTGAACAGTGTGAAATTTTAGCATGTGCCGATTGATATGGAAATGATTTCATTTATATTAGAATGTTTGGTGTGGAGTGGTGGTGGTAGTTGGAGAATGATGGTCCTTATACAGGACAATGGGACTAGATGGGATGTCTCCCCTTCAGATCTCGATTCAGACATCTGCATTTGTAAGATATTTACTTACTCTTAAATGTAATGTGACAGCTGTGAGACTTAACCTAAGGAAACACAAGAGAGAACATTTCATGAACAAGGGAAACAAGATTCTCACTCACGGTAGGCAACCAACAAAACAGAAGAAACAGTGAAACCTCTTTTAAAAGGTAGAATGAACACCCCCCTTATTCCTAATTAATGTTTATATGTGGTAATCAACAAAAACTATAACTAGAACCCCCCTATTTGTACAGATTTAAGCCATGTCTACACGTGCACAGGTATTTCTGAAAAATTAGATTTCCATTTTCAATTTATCCACACAAGCACGTTTCCAAAAATATCTCCGTCCACATATAATCGCAAAAAACGCTGACAAAAGCATACAGAGGCTAGAATTGGTGACCAATCAGAAGCCTTGGATGTAGGAAGTCATTACCAGAGACAGTGGGGAGTTTTGCCCGGTCGAAAATTCTACCTTTAAGTTTACACAGTTCATAACACTAAGCATGAGAAATAAACAAATAATATGCATACTCAGTGAAAAATGTAGAAAAGCTTAGATAGAAAATATTTAGAGGTGCATAGACCCAGTTTATACAGTCAGGTTCTAACACAGAATTGCTACTGTGAAGCAAGACTCTTCAAATGGCACCATGTTCACAGCTTGTGGTGATTCTGGACAGTGCAAATGTTTCCAAGCTTCAGATAACATTTTGCTAACTGCAGAAAATGGAATTTAAGAGTCAGAAAACTTTATTGATCCTAGAGGAAAATGCTTACGTAATGACGGCTGAAACACAGACACCAGAGTAGCAACACACACTCATTAAAAGAGCTTTTAAGATTTTAATCACTGGAAACCAGTGGCCTGAACGCATGTTAGCACAGATAAACCAGCTTCCTAAAACTAGTGAGCTCAGAATCCAAAGACTGTGTAGAAAGGGTGTGGTGGCATGTTTCGGCAGAGCACTGGACAGGGTTATAGTCATGTGGTGCGATTATTGAGCATTATTTTTATTAACGCTATTTTCTGTGATTAATTTATAGAAACAAATTAGTTAATTCGACATCCCTTGTATAAACATGCCAAAGCTTCTAACAAGGTTGAGAGTAGTAGTACTTTGTAGACACCGGGATTGAAGAAACTGTGCATACTGTGACATTAGTGGCGCACAGTATGACATGAAACGGTCCATTTTTCCAAATCTCCGTTTTTCTTGTCCACACGTGAACGCAGAAACTTTTTCAATAATCTCCACTTTTCCGGGAGTTTTCAAAAACCTTCGTTTTCACTGACCCAAAACACCATTTACTTGTGGACGAAAGGCCAAAACGCATAGAAAAACCTCAGTTTTCTAAAATACCCGTGTATTTGTGGACATGGCCTTAGATCTCCAGTCGGGATAGCCAAGGCCATTCTGGGAAGCTCAGACCCAGAAATGCTATCAGCACCCCTGTGTGGGACTGATGGAATAGTTGAGTTTGTTTTAAAATAGTAGAGTTTGAAGAAGGATGATTGTGTTTGGTAGAGAAGGTTGGTGTCTGATGGACCGTAATGGTGTTGGGTGGAGAGGGCGGTGTTTTGTAGAGGATGATATTTTGTTTAATGGAGAATGATGGTGTTTGTTGGAGAATGATGATGATGTTGGAGAATAATGATGAGATTTAATCACATGATTTTTTTGCCAGTTTCTGCTGCTCCATTTGCTTGAAGCACTAGGCTTCTTCTAAATAAAAATGACTAATTTCTGAACTAGAAAGTGATTGCATTTCTCTTCCACACATTTGTCCGGATTTAGGTTTTTCCTATTGTCATCAATATTGTTTTCTTTCTTTGCAACAATTTTACTTCCTTCCACTTTCTTCCCATTGCACTGTATGGAAAAGCTATTTTCCTTTTTCCATAGACATTAGGTAGGCTAAACACTTTTGTTTTCTTACCATTGCAGGTCACTTTTCACCTTGGAAGAGCCATAAGCAGGTAAAATGAATCATAACCTAATCATGAGTTCTCTTAATTCACTAATGTTAACTTGTTAATTCACCAGCAGACTAACCATGGATGTGTAGGCTAATCCATGCCTGCAATGCTTAATCCATTATTTCTGACAAAGTTAACACAGTAAGTGCACATCAGCTGCAGTGCCTGCTTTAAAAACTACATTGGCTGCTGTTCATGACAGATATAGCATTATTGCACAAATGAGCTGTTTCAGCCATGAAAACATTCAATTTGTGTCACACTTTGATGGCATAAGTTACTTCCTTATTCTAAATTCTGGAATGTTCAACAAAATAAAATTTGATGAGACTGTCCTGTAGTGCTATATCTATGATCAGTATTTACTAACCCTTCTAACCTAACAAACATACTGTATAATATGTTATACATTCATATTACAAATGTAACCAGACGTTTCACACATAATTCATAATGGTCAAATGTATCATATTTACCCAAATCTATTCTCCCAAACAGACTCCAAAAATAATGCATAAATATTTTAGGTTTATTTATTTTGACTGATGCCATGGAATAATCTTTTTTTGGTGTAAAACTTACAGTGTATGTTTCTTTAAAAGAATACCCTTGTGCTTTTAGGACATTTCTACTAGCATTTCTCACAAATCAAACCTGTTTTAATTTCTGTTTAAGAAACAAATGTCCTTTAGTGTCCATAATACGATCAAGTGCTGTTAGTTTCTTTGCATATTCGTTTATGGGAGTTTTAGTAGAACACTATAAAGAAATCGGTATAATGAACCACTTACTCCAGTTCACTAAGGATGATAAATCTCGCTTGATTATGCTGTTTAATGTGCTGTTTAACATGCTTTTCGAGCTTGTGAAAAGCTTGTTTTATGGCCATTAACATTAGCTGCCAACATTGTTGCTATAAAATGCCTGTCCAGCACAATAGAAGGCCATCACTACCATATGAGTAAAATGTTGTCATTTCCAATAGCATTATGACAAATTTGAACAATGTTTGACCTCTGAAAATGCTGAAGTTATTTTCTCAGCATTTTAGAAGTATGAATTTAAAATGACTTATTTTCTCAGAACAATAGCTCAAAATAATCACTTCCTTTAGGTGAAAGCCCTTAAGAAGTCATTATTTTGACATGTTTGGGTCTGTGTCCAGGCAGTGAAGGGTGGCACAGACACAGACTTTTATTCTCAAAACAAAAAGTCACTAGGACCTAAACACAAACAAAACCAGAGACAGGTCGAAAACTGAAAACAGAAAGTCATTGTACTGACAATTAAAACTTCTCACTGCAAGTTAAATACAATAAGAAATAAACACAAGAACCAACAGAAACCAAAACTCACTTGAATATAAACACTGGTCAGCTGTAACTAGTGAACCCTAAACTCAAATCTGGAGTACGTAATTTAAAAGTCCACTTCTGTAACACAGAAAAGGTCAAAATATTGGCAGAAAGTTAAATTTCAGTCAAAAAGTTGGTTACACTGATAGATAGAGAGAAACAGACAAGAATTTCTTCATACAAACAAAAAGGACTTGAGATAAATGTATCTTAGGTGGTATGTTAATTATAGTATAGTATGTCTTCTTTTGCACTGAGTTATTAAATAGATAATATAAGGGCACTTTTCTCTTATATTACCCTTATCAATAAGTTTCCACTCAAGGGATCTATGTCCAAATGGTTATCTACAAAGGTGGAAGAGATTCGGCTGGAACGTTCCTTTAAAGAACCTTTTGGCACCCTTATTCAGTATAATATATGGAAGATCATTTACAGATGGATGTGAAAACAGCATATTTCCATGACATGAGACAGTCTCAAATTCATATGAAAGCGGATTAATTAAAAGTGTATAAGTAAATCCCAAGATGTATACTTTACAAGGCAAGTCTTTCATCAAATAACTGTATAAAAATAATAATTAATTTACCTATTCCACCCATTTCCATTCACATACAACTGTCAAACACTCTTGGTTCCCCATTTGCCTCATTGATTGTAGAACCCTGACTGGCTCCACAGCCTGAATAGGCAGTTTCTGCAAAGCTCTGCTTTGAGTTGTGAGCTCGCCTCTCAGTCAGACCTCCATTGTTGTTTATAGTGGACTCATCTGAAGATGTTCATCCTATCCTTTCCTCCTTCCCATAGCCTCATTATCCCTCCTTAGTTCCTCTAGCCTTCCCTTTTCATATCAATCAGTTCTATGCTAAGGTGTAATTGGAGATCATTTTCCTCAGGAGCCCTCCCCCAGCCCAAAGCAATAGCCGAAACTTTTTACATTTTTTAATCATAGAGAGCATAAAAAGTTGTTAAAGAGTATTATATAAAGGCCCAGAGACTCATTTTAAGCAAAGTTTTAATATTTAGTGTAATATGGAAGATAATTTACAGATGATATGAAAACAGCCTATTTCCCTCCGCCAAAGAAAATGACATGGGATATTCTCATACTCATATTATAGTAGATTAATATTAGGAAAGAATACCTGTTGGCTATGGATTAAAAACGAATTGTGCTTGGCTGCCATTATGCCTTGCAAATCAACATTATTTTGCATACATTCATATGTGTGTATATTTCTGTGATCTTTTCATATTTTCATATCATCAGACAGATCAGATATGTATCTGATTCATGATAATGTGCCCTTAATGAGAGTGGTCCGTCTAGAATGTACATGTTTACATGCTGCACAGCATAGGAGCTGTGGCTAATTCCTGCAACTAAATGCATCAGAACCATTAAATCATCTGGCCTTTTTCACCCTCTCCCTGTAATCAGCACAGCTAATGATCTCTGCAATGAAAGTTTGTGCTGCCAGTTCATTTATTCGCTGTGCTTCATGGTGCAGGTGGATCATTCATCTGCCCTTACTGATTAAGATATGTGAGTTATTTCAGGCCACTTTTATCCATGAATATTTACCATCATGGCAAATCGATCGAAGCTGAGCAAAATATTGGAACTAAGCAGTAAAGTACTCACTGTTAATGTGCCCCTTTGCATGTGTAGATATACAAATCTGATTTTTCCTCATTGGATCCTGTGTATTTAGTGTTTCAGTTTTGTTTCACAGAATGAAAGCTTTGCTGTAATTACAAGTTTGTTATTTGAAACAGGTTTTATTAGGAGTTTACTTTTGTAAAGTTTACTTTTGCAAGCTAAATTCTCAGCTAAAGATGCATAATTTTGATTATGTGTGCTTCTAGATTGAGTATTCAGTGGATATTCATTTGATGGCCATGAAATGGATTATTAGTTGCAAAAAAATTAGAAGATTGGACTTTCTATACATTTTTCTATACACTGCCATGCAAAGTGTGGCGGTAGTGACCCTTTTACTCCCCTAATGAACAGTTTGTTGCCATTGTTGTTCATGCTGCACTGATGAGGATCCACACATGCAGTCCGTTTCAGTGTTCTGAATAATTTTCACTAATATGAAACACTTAACAGACATGAATATGAGCTAGAGGTCTGTGTGGATAAAAGGCTGAAACCTGAACTAGTTTTGAGACCCAACCTAGCCTGACTGGCTATCCTGTATCTGAAACCCAAACCTTACATGAACCTGCAGAGATGACGGTCAGAGATGAATGCAATGTCATTAAAGTCCCAGCTGGTGCAATGTTCAGGCGTCCCAATACTTCTGCTCATATAGCTTACCTGTCAGAGAACCATATCCCCTTTCCTCTGATTAGCTGTTAGCCCTGCTGTGCTGGAGGTCCTCTCATTACTGCTGTACAAAGAAATGCTCACCACACTCTTAACAAGCAGGGTAAAGATCCACTGTGACATTTCCACACATCCCATCATCCGTGGCTTCACTGAGAGGTTCATTCTACCATTCCTCATGTTTTGGAGCTATTCCAAAGGCAGCTAATGTTAAGAGGGAGGGAAAGAGAAAGAGTGAGAGAGATAAAGAGAGAGAGATAGAGAGCGCACAGGGCCGAAAAGGCATGTGAGTTTGTGGAAATTACGACATTTAAAAAATCTGTCATTAGAAAGCAAACACTTAACCCGTAGCCCAGTATTTTTGGAGAGCCAGTCGAGCTTGGGTTGGGCAGCTGACCTCTCATGTGAACCCTCACGGCGGAAAGAATTAATCTGAGTAAAAAAAGAAAAACAGCACTGAGCAGTAAAGCATGTAAAGTGAGCAGGGAATAGGATTTAGATGCCTTTCACAACCCAGTGGAGCATTGCATTTCTATTTTTTTTTCACTGGAAAGTAAAGGTTCCAGTGATATGTGAACTAAGCACTATGACTTTTCTGCAAGTGTGCTCAAACGTTAATGCAAGAAGAAATGTAACTACATAGATGCCAAGTATATACCAAATGCTTATTTAGAATAAGGACTAAATCTTTGTATCTAGATAACATTTAGATGTTCATCTCAACATGTTTTATTATCTTCACCTCCTGGACCTGTCCATGCTTCACACTCCTTTGTAGTTATGTTTATGCTCGGCACTGCAGCATTTAAGTGAACATTATATCATTATATAACAAACTGGGGCTCCATACACAGTTTATTGGCTCAGATAGGATTTTTGTCAATTTACAGTCTTCACAGGCTTTGTATGGGCTTTTCAGAGCGTTTGTGGACAGAGCATAGATGGGTCAGTAGGCTCTGGAATCTTCTATTTATTCAAAGCTTTCCCTTAAAGAGTAAATACTGCAAGCCCATTTGCTGTGTGTGTCTGTGTGCGAGTGTGTGTGTGTGTGTGAGAGTGGGTGGGTGTCTGTGTGAGTGTGTGCACGTGTGGGTGGGTGTCTGAGTCTGTGCGTGTATGTGTGCATGGGTGAGTATGTTTGAGTGTGCGTGTGTTTGCCGGTGTCTGTGTCTTTGTGCATGTGTGTGGTGGTTGTCAGGCAGTGACGATGACACACTGACATTTTTTAATCTGCTCCTTTCCTGAGCCGTTTTGAATCACGCACTGCCACCCTGTCAGATTAACACACTAGCAGTGACCCGCTCTGATAAGGCCTGGCATCTTTTTCATCTCCGCTCTGTTCTTTCTTCCCTCCTGCCTCCTTTAATTATCCCTCCTTCCCTCCCCCTGCTTCGGCTTCCACTGCGCTCCGAATGTTATTAGGCAAAGTCGGTGGAAGACCCGGCTTCTGTGGCTCGCGTACCTGCTTACAATGCTCTGTGTGTGCTGTTCTCTCTCGCTTTGCCTCATTTCCCCAGTCCTTCTTTAAGCATGTTCTTTCTTTCCTCATTTACTTGAATAGAGAAGTCTTCTCAGAGGCAGTTTATTTAAAACAGCACAAACGCACAGCAAGTATTGTTAATGCAAATGTTGCACTCAATTTAGAAGAGGTTCCCGTAGCAAAAAGCATTTTACCATTCCAAACTGCTTGTAGCTCAGCAAAATAGCCAATGTTCAAGTAAAGACTTATTACTGAGAGAGTGATTTCAAAACAGCATTGTACATCTCATAGCAAAATATAATCAGTGTACATGAGCTTCAGGTACTTGCTAGCTACATTAGAAGCAAAGAAGCAAACCTTAGACATCAGACTAATAAAGGGGGAAATTGCATTTTTCGCCAGTCCTTTCCTTTTAATAGGCAAACATACAAAGTATTTTCAGGAAGCATTTTCCAGACTGGTCCCTGTAGGTGGGGTATTGACATTTTCTGACACTATATTTTCAGGTTTTGGACCACTGGGACCCCCAGAGCAGTCTTTCTGCCCCTGCTCTCCCCCACAACGCCCCCTACCTGCACTGGCCCTCAACTACAGAAACCTACCAGGTCTTTGACTTCAGCAAACCTGACCCATATGACCTGTACTCCAAATCCAGGGCTATGTATGAAAGTAGGCGTAAGTAAATCTCCCCCAAATGCTGACACCTGCTGGGGTCCTGGCTAGGAATGGGCTTTTTAAAATATCAAATCGAGTTTTACAGCTCCTTGATAAAGTTGTGGATTACTTGAGCACTGACTACGTCGCTCTGGAAAGGGTGTCAGCCATAATGTAAATGTAAATGCAAATAAATGTAAATGTAGTCAATGCCTGATACTTATCTTATGTCTAGACATTATTAATGATCTCATTTCATTGGCTGATCAATTCTTTGGTTTTGAGAAACTGCTTAAAATGAGGGCTGCACAAAATGTCATTGTATTAAACGGAGCACTCCGATTTATTACCCAGCGTGAACTGAAGCAACAGCAGCATTGATTCTTGAGAACGTATTAGAGATGCAGACGTGTATTGGGGATAACCAGACATTTTATCCATGATAGCAGGTATTGATTAGAACTTTGAGTGTCTTCTGTACCACAGTAGCCAGAAGCACCAAGCTTTTCACATCAAGTGTCATGGAAAAATCCACTAAAGTTTACACTGATCAGTAAACATATGCACAGAATATAGACACCCCATCACTTGTGTGCCACTTTTCTGTATACTATAAAATGTTGCATTTAAAACATTAGCTGGCATTAGCTGTCAGGTGTTTGTTGTTGTTGCAGAAAACTGACCAATGTTTACCCATGGATTGGAGTAGTTTGTCCAGCATATCCCACAGATGTCTGCTCACTGAAAGTGACTACTGTTGTTAGGCAATACAGTTGCCGTGAAGAGATGTACTTAAATTACAACAACATTTAGACAGAGAACATGTGTCAAACTTACATCCAGCATTGTACTGCCTGGGTGTGAGTTAATAGAATGAAATGCATAGAAATAAGTGCATAAGATGTATAAAGCACATAAAATATATAGAAATACTTATTCAGCATCCTTAAAACAATCTGAAAAATAATATTTTTTTGTTGCATATGGACAAGAACCAAAACGTTTGCTGTTTGTTTACTCGTTTGTTGTGGGCGACTTGTATAATAGAACTCAAAAAATTAAATTAGAGCCTGTTTATATCTTCAGTGCTGCTTCAAAGGCAACAAAGCAGAAACAGGTGTGCTATTGCTCTGAAGTGTGAATCTACATATCATGAATCTCCGTACACAGTTTATTCACTTCATACACACAGTTTATTCATCTCATACACACAGTTTATTCATCTCATACACACAGTTTATTCATCTCATACACACAGTTTATTCACTCCAGAAGTATACAATACAAAGGGGTTCACTGATGTGAATTTTATTTGTATTTATTTACATTTTTGGAGTTATTAGGTCATCCCTAAGTGGCTTGTATTAGATGTATATTATTTAATTAAAGTAATGGAGCAGTTCAGTTTTGACGTGACATGTATTGGAATTTATTATACCTTATAGATTTTTAGCTCTTAGAATTTGGTATTAGAATTAGTGTTGACCTGTTCTGTCGTTTGTACTCTAAAAATGACTTGATTTATATCATTTCTAACCTGCAATTTCCTAATCTGAATACCTAGTTAAGTAATGCTAAAATAAGCATAATGATTAGCCACGCCTATCCCAAGTCCCAGCGTGTTCTCTTCCTGTGTGTAGGAGTTTCCCCAGCTTAAAATCCATCTGCAGAACACCCCCACACGCCACTCAGGAAGCACACAGGTTCCAGTGAAATTTTGCTCATCATTTCCCAATAGATGCTTTTGGCCACCAGTGCCAAATTACAGTCTTGCACATTACTCAATGTGTGTGGGCTCTAAAACGGAGATATTTTTGTATTCCAAAGGAAGGCAATAATGTATAATGACGCATCGGTCTGAAGGAGGTTCATGCTTGATCTGAGTATAATACATTATAATAATATTTATTTTCAACTGAAAAAAATGAGAATGTTTTTTTCAGAAATAGTTCTGATTGATTTAAAAATACTAAACTGTTTTGATAGTTTATATTTCACAGGTATATCTAAAGTTCCTCAAGTTACATTTGAGTATTTGTGCTGAGTCAATGTATTCAGTAAAGAATCAAATCAGTTCTTCAAATAGATTTATCCTGATCATGTTTAATATGTATTTAATGTCATAATAGTGGATAATTTGGACTTGAGTGTGAAAAGAACCATAACAATGTTTACATACTTCATCAAAATAACCTTTTTAAAAGGGTGAGGTTTTTTGTGGGCTCTTAAAGTTTACTTGTGCACATTGGTTTCACTTGAATGGAATATGTATGTACACTGTTTCCTACTGACAGTAACTGGTGTAATGGGTTTTTTTTTCAATTAACTACCATTTAGTGTTTCTGTTTATGTCTCACTCGTAGACACAAACTGTCTTTCTGTTTTTGTTTTTCGTTTAATTTGAGTTTAGATAACTAGCATCGGTTGATTGTATTTTGTTAAATTTTATGTAAAAGTGTTTTGCAGGTTTGCATGTAAAGGAACAAAATTTAAATTCACAGCATTTGGCGGACATTCAGAGGGCCAGCGAAGATACAGAAGACATTTGTTTGTGTGTGTGTGTGTGTGTGTGTGTGTGCGTGTGTGTGTGCGTGTGTGTGTGTGTGTGTGTGTGTGTGTGTATGTTCTTT
>JBBMFX010006872.1:0-13165 GCA_037832545.1 Rhabdalestes septentrionalis | reverse complement strand
AAGCTGCTTTGAGACAATGTCTATTTGTTAAAAGCGCTATACAAATAAATTTGATTTGATTTGATTTGATTTGAAAGTCAAGCTGTATATTTTTAACATCATCCTTATTATTTTTTATTGAGGGGTTGGGAGGATGGTTGATTGAGCATTACTTTTTGTAATTGAGCTGTGTGGTTTACAGTAGTATAATATATATGTGTGCTCTAACATTATCAGTACATTTTGCTCCGTATCAGAAGCTTTGATCTGCAGCTGTGAATGAACATCATGCAGCCCAACAGCCATTAATACATCCGCTCTCCCTGCTGTAGAGGTAAAGCTAATTATACCAGCTATTACACAAGCCCATTTAACTGGAGCGGTTAATCCATCATAAATAAACAAACAAGATTATTGCCACCCCCTTTATGATGCTGGGTTTTTTTTGTTTAGGCTCCCTTAGTTGTTCCTGTACGTTCCCTTTGAGGTTCAGAGAGTCTTCATGTTCTGTTCTGTTCTTTTTTTTCATCACTGTGTTCCGAGCCAGACATCTCCCCCTTCCCCCTTACTTTTCCTCCTCCCTTCCTGCTGGCAGAGTCTCACTTTCTTCCTCAGTCTCCTGCTAGTGCCATCGCTGCTATGGCAACACGCTGCCAACAATTCCCTTTAAGGCCAAGGCAGAGATGGTGTGATACGAGTCCTTCCCCTGCCATGATTGTGTCTGCCTGCCACTCTGCAACAGCTACCAAAAATCACTCTGAAATCAGGATACACACATGGACACTAAGGCCCCATTGTCTTCCATTCGTGTGAGCAATCAGGGGCGTAGCACAACACCCCCACTTTTGCTAAAAATGACTTTTGTCAGATTATATTGTATTAAATTGATTCAATGGTATTTATAACTTGACATCCCTATTTCAGAACCCCCCCCCACTTTTTGAAAGCTTGATACGCCCCTGTGAGCAATGCTGTGTTCTGAAACTCCCACCACATAGGTGCACATTGTAGATTCACCATGACTGACTGCAGCCCATGCGTTTAGTCGCCAGTCTCTGTCAATCAATGAAAGGTACCATAGGAGGACCCCTGGTAACCAGAATTGATTAAGATGGCAGCAGCTCTCAGCTCAGCATTTACACTGACTGATGTGTCAGTACAAGATTAAGGGCTAAACCAAACATATATTTTGTGTGTGTGTGGGGTGCTGGTTTGAGTGTTCCTGACATTTTTAAGCAATTCAGTGTCAATACCAAGTTAAGAATAACTGAGCAATCAAAAATCCTTTCAGCAGTGTAGAGCCACTAGAGAGTTAAGGGTTTTAATTTCAAATGGTTCAGCTCATTGAACTGAACTGATCAGAATCAGATTCAGCAAACTGTATTGATCCTTAAGGAGGAAATAGTTATACTATGACTATACAGACACACAGAAACACAAATACAAAACCAATATAAAATATACTATGAAAATAAACTATGAAATCAATTGTATGAAAACAAAGTTAAATACAAGTCAAAATAAACTCTCCAGAAATACATAGAAAATAATGAATACAAAATATACATACAAAAATGCTGTCAGGCGGAGAGAGGGTTATAAATACTGTAGATAATGAAATTAAATGAGTGCTGAAGAAGTTCACTAACACTACATACAGAGGTTTAGAGTTGCACTGTTATTACACGTAAAAGTGAAATAAGTAGTGATATTGCACATAATAAACCACTGCACATAAGAATAAAGATAATAAAGATAATGCACATAATAATAAGGATTTAGCACACAATATCTGGGTAGCAGCAGATTATTGCACTATTGTGTGATTGTGTGACAGGTGGACGAGTTACAGAGTCTGATGGGTGGGTGGGTGACAGGGGGAGGAGTTTTAGAGTGATGGGTGGGTTTGTGACAGGGAGAGAATATACAGAGTTTTGACAATAGAAGGAATTATAAAGTCTGATGTGTTTGTGAAACAGGAAGCAGTTATAGAGTCTCATGTGTGGGTGTGTGACACGGGAGGAATTATAGAGTGAGGGCAGTAGGAGGAGTTGTAGAGTCTGTGCAGAAAGAGGGAGGTGTGAGGGCCTCACCCACCACCAGCACTGCTTTCATGATGAGTGTTGTTGGGTTCCTGATGAGATTTCCTTTTGTCTGCAACTTTCATGCTGCCTCCAGCACACCACAGAATACAATACAGCACTGGCTACTACAGATCACAACAGATTTACCTCATGGGTCAGTTTGTTTACCTCATGGGTCAGTTCGCTTACCTCATGGGCCAGTTAGTTTACCTCATGGGTCAGTTAGTTTACCTCATGGGTCAGTTTGTTTACCTCATGGGTCAGTTTGTTTACCTCATGGGTCAGTTTGTTTACCTCATGGGTCAGTTCGTTTACCTCATGGGTCAGTTTGTTTACCTCATGGGTCAGTTCGTTTACCTCATGGGTCAGTTCGTTTACCTCATGGGTCAGTTTGTTTACCTCATGGGTCAGTTCGTTTACCTCATGGGTCAGTTCGTAGTTGAGTTTGGACTGTTAGAAGAGAGGATGTGATGAACTGATGCCAGAGCAATAACCCATGATCCTATCTGACTAGTCCACCTGAAATCCTTTTGGAGCTCCTCATATTGTCATTACCGGAACCAAGCAAAGTGGTAACTTTGTGAGACAATATAAAATATTGAGAACTTTGGTAGGACTATAACTTTATTCAAAGTGAATGCAAAACCTTTATGTCAATCTTTATTTTATGAATCTGTAAAGGATTGTTGGTATTTCCAAATTAAATAAAAAATAAAACAACTATGCATGCATAGTTTCGTAACAACGCTCCTCATCAGTTAGCTTCTAACACCACACACACACACACACAGCCCTGATGTCTGTTCATCTCCCTCTTACTGCACCTCATCAGTGGTAACTGCTCTAAGTCCATGCAGCATGATATGAGTCTATTTAAGCAATTGAACATGAGAGGGGCAGCATTATCACAAATCATGGCTGAGATTCAGTCGCTGTAGGTTATTCATGATATCACATATTATGGAGACTGCTATTGCTTTAATCAATAAGTTCTTCACAATAAAGAAAGTAAAGCAACAAAACCTGGACTTTCGGACCAAATGTGCTTTAAAAGTGGCATTAATAATCATGTACATTCAGTCACACTACAAAGCCATGAGCCCCAAAAAAAGTTCAGCTCAGCCCTTTCCATTTTTACCAAATTTACATGAATGTTGTTTTGTTCCAATCAATTAATAAACCATTTTACTGCACATCCTGTTTGTTTTGGTATTCTGTTCATTTCTGGCATTTTCTTCAACTTGAAATTGTTCTGCCGTCACAGCTTCTCAACATTCATTACTTGGAGGCAAGAACGGGTTTGGAATTTGGTGCAGACTTGCTGAAACATTCTAAAGAAACTGACCAAACTGGACACACAATGAAAAACAAAATTTAATTTTCTGCCTTAACTAATGTAGAACACTTGGAACAGTAGCGGTGAAAACTGAGACACTGCATTATTTTTAATATTGTGAAAATAATGGAGGTCCAGAATGCTGTTTTGACAGTCAAACAAAAGCTTTTGTGATCATTTTGATCCAATATGCAAGATATGTCTAACAATATTTGGTACTATGATCTGAATAATATGCAGTCAATGCCTCCTCATTTGCAAACAAAACAAGCCAATAGTAGTTACCTGGCATATAAAAATTTGGCCAAAGTGTTACAATTAAATTTTTTTAAATCACATTTTATATGCTATTTGTTAGCTAGACCAAATGAGTTAAATAAACCCAGATCAAACCTAACAAACATCATTAGAATGTCACATTTTTCCCCATATACTGTCCATTTGTCAATGTGAAGCCCACCAACATCAGGGTCTAAGTTCATCCATGGCTCGATAGACCCATCAGTGTACCTGTTCATGATGCGAACAGATTGTAAATAAGGGCTATGGTAGCTTCTCATAAGTTATTTATTTATCCATATAAGATTTACTGAACATTCATTATTTTTGGATCCCTTAGGTGATCCGTTAAAACATGTTTTGTGTGGAGGGGGGCTCTGGGGATACACACCTCTAGGTAAGACCAACCAGAAGCTAAGCTTGACAGCTCTGACCAAGACCATGACTAATATCCCATAATGCTTAAATTGTGTATAATCTCTAAGTACACCCAAGGTGTTTCTAACAAAGTGGCCAGTAATTAAACACAGTATTTTAAACTGCAGCAGCCCTGCTGTGTCCAATACACTTATACTTCCTGTCATGGTATCTTTAAAATGATGGATGAGGTAGAGGGGGCTGATAAATTGTGCAGCAGCTGATGGTCTACAGATTCTGTTTTAATGGGTAGACTGTGGATTTCTTGCTTGTATTATTAGATTATTAGCATAATGTGAGACAGGCCCTGTCCTGCTTGGTGATTGAATGTCTGCAAAGGCTGTGGGGATCACAGGAAGGGATATGATCATTTTTTCACTTGTTTTACTCAAGCCATTCTCCTTGGCTGCATCACCATTCTCCCTCTATGGGAGAGATCGTTTTTTTATTTTCTCCCCTGTCTTTTGCTGGTTTGTAATTTATACAGTGTGATATCACGGTGAGACAAACCCGTTTTGTGTGAAAAAAGAACATACCCATTCCTTCTCTTGCCCCTCCCTGTGTGGTATAGACATGCAGACAGCTGGTAACATACATATGACAGACAGTCAAAGATCAACCAGTAAAATAAGTTAACACACAGTCTATGACATTAATGGTGGGACTGCTGAGAGAAGTGTAGAAGGAAATGCACACTGGAGCATTAATTTACTGTTGGCACTAAATAATTCAGAACTGTATCCCAGTTTTTGCTAAACTGCAGTGTGTTGTACTTGCTCTTCTGGCTAGATGCAATCATTAGGGGATTAGCCACTGAGACATTATGACTTATGATTTGTTTCCCAGTTTAACGAGATTTCTTAGCAAGAGCTTATGTCACCTGTTTTATACATTTTTTGTTTCTTATGTATGACTGATGAGCTTTTGAGTCACAACCAAGGAAACAGAGCAGGAGACAATGGAATGTTACAATCCATCAAGACTGAGATATGTTTAACTACATCACTCCAGAACCTTTAGACATCTGCACAGCCAAACTGCATGAGAATAGGGTACCTGATATGATCATATCTCCCAGTCTCAGGACTTGGGAGAATAAGTTAATCCCCGCGATTTAGAAGTGTGTGAAAACAGCAGGTACACTATGTTCTGTAGATGTGAGGAAAATGCATGAATATTTCTTTGCATCAGGGTGATGCCAGGATAGTGTTGAAGCATGGGCACAGATGTGGAGGGAGGGATTTGAACCACCCCCACCGAAGCACAGATTATGACGTTTTAGTACGTTTTACTTAGTACATTTTAAAACGAAAACTTGAACATGGCACTACGTTTATCGTGCTCTTTGACACATAATTCCCAGCAGCACACCCTGCCACCCCCCCAGATGCCGTAAGGCCCAGTGAAATGGAGAACAGGAACTATCCATCACAAAAGGCAAGTTTTTATCAAACCATATGGGTCCAAACAAATGTTTTAATTCAGAGTTTTACAAGAAGAGAGTTTTGCAGATTCACTCCCATTTGTCTTTATTGGAAAATGCAGATTTTGAGGTAAAATAATGTTTAATCAGTTCATTTTGTATTATAGCTTATTGCTAAACCCGCTCATTTTTACTGTGCATTGTCTGTATGAGGTAGTGACTATAAAACATACTTGAATTCATCTTTATTACATGCAATAACAGTCTCCTAAGCACTCTTGGGTTTCTAGTGATGTACTTAACTGTGAGTTATTTATCTATAATATTTATACCCCAGCATTTGTGTATCTTGCATAGTGTATTTCCTATTGAGTATTTGCTTCAAAGTTTTGAATATTTTTAGATTTTCTATTATTTTTGCCTCTGGGTCTATGCGTGTCTGTGTATTTGAAACATAAGCAATTTCCTGTTGGATCAATAAAGGCTTCTGATTCTGATCAAAAATAAAATGTTGCAAGAAAAAGTGAAGAAGAATGGGTCCGTCATGCGGTTTCTTGTGCTAGGGAAGAGCAAAAAGAGAATTTTAAATATGACAATATCTTATGATAAATAATTGATTTAAATGTATGATTTTCAAATCATGAAATAGTGACAGCCCAAGATAGGATGAACAGAATTTGAAATATGCTGAGTCATTCTCACAGGAAACAGAGCTCCAGAGACTCTGCCTTAATCATCTCATGTCTTCTGTCTCATTATTGTTCTGTGAGGCTCCTGTGCTGTATGAGAATGTTTAAACGCTTCATGGATGTCTCCCCCACTCTTCTATTACCTAACCAGTGTGGGTGGAGGAAATGAATGTAGACTCAGTTTTATGAATGCAAAGAATCATGTATCGATCCTATGTCACAGACTCTACGAGTAAATTACAGCAATAACTATCAAAATGGCCTCCAGTGAAGCTTAATGATTTCTGGGAGCCAAAAATATGTCTGTTGTTGTTTTTTTTTTAGTTCACTTACATTCAATATAATCCTGCTTGACATTAAACTCCAATACTGCAGCACTATTCTTATTTGTTCTTGTTTCAAAACAAAACCATTATGTTCCTCAGGCAACAAATTGAAAATAGTCCAATCCGATTTACACATACACTACACACTGGTCTTGGTCCCCAATAGGTAGAAGGATATATCTATCGTAGTCCACTAGCAGTCTGTAATTTTAAGTCTAGGCTTACCTGTATAATAGACGTATTTTCTTGTGGATTACAAAGCACCCATGTATGTAAATCTAAAATCATGTCAGACATATTCTGTAATTGTAAATGTAAATGTTATGGTGTTTCTTTCTGGGTGTTTAGAGGCATATTTAAGAATCAGATGTTACTAGATCTTAGTCTGTTTTCCTTTAAAATACCCCATTTGGGCATTTACGTGTTCTGTATGTTGATACAGGTTGATGCATAATGGCAGAAGTCCATTACACTCTGTTAGTTATAGCTCAGTTGAATTCAGGGAAGTCAAAACATGACACCAGGATTCAACTTTTTTACCTACTAGTAACTGCTGGGCCAGCTTACAAAAGTGAAACGCATTTTTTAGAAGAAAATGTGTTATTAGAACATTTCTATGTGAAGTCTGAAAAGGAAGTGTGTTCAGGCCGTTTTTTTTTCAGATGATCTGAAAATTCTGATTCTTTTAACAAAATTGGAACTGACAACAAATCTGGTTATCAATCCTGCTACTTCTTTTAGAAAGAGACTGTTTTTTGTGTAATGCTGCTCCTGGAGATTTGCCTCCTAGAAAGTTTATCTTCAGCCCAGACTGAAAAATGATCCAGATCAGCTATTCACTTAATTAGCTGGAACAAATGGGTTAGATTTAAGAGGGGGGTTGGTGACCAGTGCCATTGAAGGACAACTTTCAGTTCCCTAAAAATGAGGGTTTAAAAAATTATTGTGAAGAACCTTGAAAAGACTTTCAATGGACAGTTCTTTGGAGAACCATCTTTGTAAATTTTTTTGCAAAGAACACATTTAGAGGTTAGAGAACCAAGGTTCGCAGAACATCTCTTCCAGATCATCTATCCACTTCACTCTAAAGAACATTTTTCTATCAAGAATTTGGAGTTCCCTAATGAACATATTTTGAAAAAGAAAGGGTAAAGAACCTTGTAAAAGGTTCTTTAAACACTAATGCTTTACATACACATCTCATTCATAAAAATAGTGCCCTGAAAACTAGTGAATGTTTTTTGAAGACCCAAACATGGCTCTTAAGTGTTTTTAAGAGTGCATTCTATGAAAAAGACTTGATTAGTTGGACTTGATTTGTTGTATTATTGAAACTAAATGCATTTACCTTTATTCAATTCAATTTCTATGACAAGAAATAACTATGATTTCCAATTTTAATTTTTTTTATTTTAAGGTACTTGACACAAATCTCAATGTCCAGGAGACATTTTTCCCTCAGCAATCAGAGTTTCAGTTTCACTAAATATTAAACATACAAATTCACCACATTACAATTTTTCTTTTTCATCCTTGTCCCAGACTATTATTTTTATTCACATTTTATCTAATGCAAATTGGAATGTACCTGTCACATGCACCAGTCTTGTGTATGGGGAAATGAGTGTATCACACGATATGTACAGGAAATAGTTGATTCACATTGCTCAGAAATCGAATCTTGCAACTTCGCCCTTCAGCCGTCTTCATCCTGAGTTTGGTGAGTATTCACTTCACTAACATTTATGTGCATGAATGTTAACACTGGTTGCAGTGGGAATCTTAACCTTTGTGATAGCATTTGCAGATAAAAGTGCATGAAGCAGCCCTCTAGCTTCTGTCCGCACTTGGGCTCATCCATCATGCTACATGGACGAAACCCCTGGATAAGGTATGTTCCTGTTCATCCAAGCTTATGACAGGATTTCTGAGACAGTTGTAGTGAGCCCAGCGGACTGGGCTATGTTGGTAGACCTGGTGATTCAGAAGGTTCTTGTGACTGACAATTTCCAAGGAGAAGTGGCGGACCTACGTGCTCAGATCACACTTCTGCAACAGACCCGATCTAAGAGTACTGTCGAGACTCCAGTGTCGTGTCTCCAAACCCAGCCATTTCTCCTGCACCACCATCTCATCATCTTCTACCTAAAAAGACTGATGGGAAGTGAAATGTATTTGTGACTAATCTCAAGCTTATCTTTGAGTTTTAGCCCGGGGGATATCTGACAGAGGTTAGTGTTGCACACTTCTCGTCTCCCTTCTCACTGGGCACGCAGGCAGTGGAGTGAGCCCTGAGGTCTAACCACGAAATGAATTTCTCCTATCCAGAGTTTGTCTGTCAACTCAGGGCTGCATTTCAAAATCCTGATTGTGAAGTGGAGGTTCTAACTGCTTATACCATCTTAAGCAGGGCAGGCAGCAGGGAGACAAATCATTGTGCCTTACACCAGCACTCCACCAGTTTTTTGGGGATTGTGATTATCCCAGGGAGTGGCCATGGATCCCCAGAAACTGGATGCTGTGTTTAATTGGCCCCTACCCAATTCGTTAAAGTAATTTTTACATATTCTGGGGTTTGCAAACTTCTATCGACATTTCATCCGGGGTTTCAGTTCTGTCGCAGCACTTCTTTACCAAACTGTTCTCTCCCAACGAGGTCCAGAACAGGAACTGCATCTATTCAGTTTCTTCTCCAGAAAGTTCAACCCCTCTCAGCATCAATACGTTGTAGGGGGACCAATAACTGTTGGATATTAAGTGGGCTCTGGAAGAATGGTGCAACGGGTTCCAGGGTGGTGGTGACCCATTCATTGTCTGGACAGACCACCAAAATCTGATCAGCATCCAGCAGGCAAAACAACCTTAGACAGATGCAGTAGGCACGCCAATCTCCTATCGTCCGGGGTCTAAGAATGTTAAAGCTGATGCCATCTCCTGTCAGCATCAGGTGGAGAATTCCTGGACTGATCCCACACCTGTTCTCCCTCCTGAAATGGTTGTTTCACCATGCCGGTGGGATTTGGAAGATCGAAAACCCCACTGTGACACATCCTGGACGTCTTTTGGTTCCTTCAACTCTTGTACTTTTCCCTTCAGTGGGCTCACCATCTGGGCCACCTGGGCACTCAGAGGACTCTTTCTATCCTGCAACGAGCCTTCTGGTTGCCATGTAATTTGTTCAAGTCTGTGCATTGTGTGCCAGGTCCAAAACTCCAAATCAACCCAGCATGGGAGAATTCCAGGCTTTGCCTCTTCCATGCTGCCCTTAGTCACAAATCATATTTTTTTTGTGATTGGATTGCCAGAGTCTGATGGCAAGAACACCATTGTGACCATTGTGGATAGGTTCTCCAAGGCTGTGCACCTGCTGGCACTCAATGGGCTTCCCGCTGCTAAGACCACCGCAGAAATCTTTTCAGAGCACGTAGTCCATTTGCATGGGTTCCCCTGGGACATTGTCTGGGACAAAGGGCCCCAGTGCACAGCCAGGTTCTGGAAGGCCTACTGCCATCTGATTGAGTCTACCTGCAGTCTCTCACCAGGGTACCATCCTCCGGTCAGCTGGAGCATTTTCTTAAGGTGTCTCAAAAAAAAGAGTAGGCATACAGTACGTGTCACAAATGTGCAAGCCGGTCAGTACATTTGTGACAATGATGCTTCAGACATACATCCAGGAATGTTAAAATGTTTTTCTTTTTCCTTAAGTCAATGTCCAGTTAAAATCTGATCATCATTGTTAGTTATGCATCACAATGAGTCACAGACACTGAGTTCGGCAACATTTTCCAAAAAATAACATTATGTAGTTCATTGTTTCACCTGCACTTTTTTGTCAGTCCCCAGATATACTCTGACATCCATATTCAAAATGTGTGCCTAGAGATACCAGTTTAATGAGTACACTAGTGTTGTAGTACTCAAGACTGGTCGAGTTTCTTGGTTTCGTCTCGGTCTTGACCCTTCAAAGACTCTGTCTTGACTCGGTCTCGGACAACAGCAGAAGGAGGAGGACTCGTAATTTCAGAGCGAGTCCTCGAGACCAGATTATTTTTTATATGTTCACGTGAAAAAAAAACCTCCAACAATTATCCATCATTACAAATAAATTCAAACAAACAAACAAACAAACAAAAAATAATAATAATACCTTTTTTAAAAGCATGGAATGTTGACTGGCATTATTTGAAAATTATACTGTGCATGTTTGTGTAATGGGTGTACTTCTGTGTTTGGCGTGTGTGACGACTGCACTGTCTTGTCCGGGTCTGGTTCTTCCCTTTTCCTTTTTTCCCCTTTTTCAGTCCGTGTGTCCCTTTATTTCTGTCTGCCCTATGTAGGCTCCCTATCTCCCTACCTAGTGTGTCTCCTCAGTTTACCACTCCCTGTTAAGTCCTGTCACCTGTCCCTCGTTTCCCCTGGTCTCACCTGTGCCTTGTTGGTCTGTGTTATTTAACTTCATTTGTCACATGTTAGTGTTTGTGTGGTCCTTTCTGGTTTTCTCGTCCCTGTTTTGGTTTCGTGTCTGTTATGTCTTTCCTGCCTTGTGTCGTAGGTCTGAGCTCCAGCCCTGGTCTGTCTGTCCTTGGTCCCCGCGTGGCGAACGGTCGGCGTCTTTCCTATTGGATACTGTCCCCCCCTTGTCTGTCTGGTTTTAAGCTCGCGGTGGCGCACGGTCAGCGCCGATCCTGTTGGATCCAGTCACTTCCCCTCGACGGCCCTAGGAGTGAGTGCCTCTTTGGTGTTTCCGAGGAAGAACCTTGAGTCCTCCTGACTCGGGGTTGAACAGCTGTCCCTCGGTGGCCGGAGGAGTATCTCTCCGCTCCGGCGTTCTCCCCGAGGAAGAACCTCGAGTCCTGCTGACTCTGGGTTATAGCCACGACACCCCATGGAGAAGCTAGTCTCTCTCCCGGGCGTTTCCGAGGAAAAGCATGTATCATTGACGTCAAGTGAGGAAGTCAATGAGGGCTCCCCCTCTACCTCTGTTCCTAATTTTTGTCTCCCGTCCCTGTTTCTGATTCCTGGCCTCTGTGTGTTTGTGTGAGCTCGGGTCTCGGACACCTGGCACGTAAGTATCCGGTTTGTTTGGGTCTGAACTCCCTGTCTGTCTGTATTCAATTTGACTGTCTCGGGTCCATGCTTCTCCTCCCCTTTTCCCCCTCTATGTGACTCTCCTGTTTGTCGCCCCTTCCTGCTTCGACCCTGCTTTTGAGGTGGAGCCCGGGACGGTGGAAACTCATACGATGGAGCTTCAGGTCCAGTTGTCGTCCGGGCAGCTGGTGGCCAGGTTGGGGAAGTACTGGAGGGTAGTCTTCCTGTGCCCTGGTCCCCTGTTGATGATAGCGAGAAGCACGGATCTCCATGTATGTTCCTGTCCCATCTCATCTTGTAGTGTGTGTTGCCCCTGTTCCTGTTTCCCCTCTCTGTGTTTGCTGTGAGGCCAGCATGTCCTTGAGTTTATTCAAGGAGCATGTGGTCAATGATGAGAGCGGGTTCAGTGTCTGTCCCTATTGTTCCCCGTCCCTGTCAGTATGGCCCCGCTCCTTTATGGCTCCCGCTTCTGTGGTTCCCATCCGTGAGGTTCCCGTCCGTGCGGTTCCGGTCCGTGAGGTACCCATCCGCGATGTCGTATGGTGGAGCCCAGGATGGTGGAGCCTCTGGATGGAGGAGCACAGGAGGGTGGAGCCTCTGGATGGTGGTGCTCAGGAGGGGGAATCCAGAACTGTGGAGTCCAGGATTGTGGTGCTTCCCCTTTTCCCCCGTTTCCCGTCAGCTGTGTTCCTGTCAGCCCTGTCCCGAGTCCTGGTTCTTGGTGTTGGTTTGTCTGTGTTTTCGTCTAGGAGTTCAGATGTCGTTAAGTCCTGTCCTGTCTTTGAGTCTTCAGTCATGTTCCCTGTTTCCCTGTGTTCCTCCCATTTTATTCCTGTCCTCTGTGCCTGTCCTGGCCTTCCTCACCCAAAGCGACGTGTCCCAGTGCACTCAGTGCTGAGTGGAGCCAGTGCCTTCTGTTTCTGTTTGGTTGTTCATTTGAGAAGCACAAGCCTTGTTTGTTTTTATGTTTCTAGGCCCTGTGTGTTGTGTAACCCTGTTCTGTTTTTTTCCCTGTCCAGACCCGTGTTCCTCCTGGTTTTCCTCAGTCCTGGTCTGCGTGTCCAGCTTCCCTTGTCCTCGTCTGGTTGGCCCAGGCCATCTGGGTGTTCTCAAGCCGGGGCTTCTGTTTTCAGTTTTGTTGTTCGTTTGAGGAACACGGGTCCCCATCTGTATTCCCTGGGTTCAGTTTGTGTGTTTCTGTATATGGTTTAGTTATGTATCCCTGGTCCCTGTAAGACTGTGAATTGTGTTTTGTTATATTGGTGCTGTCCTGATTAAACGCTTGTTCGTGTACCTTTGGCGTCCGCCCCTTTCCTTTTCTTTTCAGTTTACACTAACCGTGACAGCGTGGGGAGATTGCAGTTGTGACCTTTTATTTACTTAAGAAGAAATAAAGTTTTAAAGGATATTGAATATTATGTTGTGTATTCTCAATATTATTACATTTTGGAAAAATATTGTGACGTCGCCTACTAATCTACACATACCACTAGCAAATTTGAATTTGCTCTACAGGCCCTAACTGTGATTCAAATCATATTAAT
>JBBMFX010006861.1:0-13166 GCA_037832545.1 Rhabdalestes septentrionalis | reverse complement strand
ATCCTGGAACACATTATAACCGGCATATTCACTACAGCTTCTGGGGAATAATGGGTCAGCCACGTCTTTGAAAGTCCTAAGACGTCAATATTGGAGCTGCACAGCAGATGTTTCAACTGTTCAAGTTTTGGTTTCATACTGCGAATATTCAAATGTCCGCCAAATAAGCCATTTACTTTTGACTGCAGGTCCCAGACAACCTTAGCCTGGTTTAAGGTGCGAAATATTTTCGTGGTCCTGTGCCATTTGAAGACTGGGTTCCTGTGTTCTTTTGGAGTAACGTGCAAGTTTTCTGAGATGCTGTGAAGAGAGCAGTGAATGGAGCAGAATGCACCCTGTAACTCCTCGCCACCTCTGGTCTCTGTGAGGCGGGTGAGGGAGGCAACAAATAATTTTCTTAGGATTACTTTTATTTCAGGCACCCTCCTGTTGGCAGCACTCACTTCGTTTAGAGCTGTAGTAAACCCTGTTGCATTTCTTTTTGTTTTTTCACCCCAATACTGTGATTAGAAAACAAAATATTTTTTTGTTTTCAACTTCCCCCACAAGCACATCTATTTCGGTCTCAGCATAATTTCTCTTTTTTTACTTTTCCATTCAGTTGCCGCGACGCTTTTTTCAGGTTCATATCGGGGGCTTAAATATTCATGAGGTGATTCGCATTTACCATGTATGGTTGAACTGGGGCGTGTCGAGTGCGGAATGTGCGGCAAAATCCACATGCGAACAATCCCACGTAGGGTGCGATTTTTAAAGCTGAATTGGCGTGCAGGTGTGCAAAGGCACGTTTTCATAAATCAGAATTTTCCTTTTGGGCGTACGTACACGTTCAGTATGAGGCCCCAGGAATGGTTTGGAAATAATGTACATCATATGAATTGGCCTTCACAGTCACTGAATCACAACATTAGAAAGTAGACTCCACCAGTGTTGTGCATGAACGCGTTCAATGAATGGCATTCGTTGAACACATTCCTATTTTTTGTGAACACTGAACTGAACGAGTCGGTTTAGAAATTAAGAATGGAACTGTGAGTGAAGTTCACTCTCGCAAGACAGAATCAGCTTTTCTGATTCATTACAAAGAATTGGTTCTAGTAGCAGGCTGGCACAAACGCATGGCTGGAGCTTCAATTTGAGAGGCCTTTGAGTTTTGGAGATGTATATTTTCAGTAGTTTGATCAGGTTTGAAGAAAGACAGCGGCCGTTAGTTTATCTTTTATTATGTTCCTTTCTGAGCACTTTAAAAGATGTGTCTTTGTCTCCATATACAGTATACCTGCACCTCATTTTTTCCACTTTCACCATAACATGATGCATTACCTAAATTGTAAGATCTATTCTCAACCTCGAAATTATATTTAATGTAACTTATTTCTATGATTGTTCAGTTGTATGTCAGATAGAAGTAGAAGATTGAAGGAGATTCAGGTAGAAGGATGTTGAATTCAAAATGCTAAAAAAACAAACAGAAAAAAAACAAACTAGGTCATTATTGAGCTTTAAAGTGTATTTTGAAATACTTCTTTTTCAATGTGAACTGGTACAACACTGCTCTCCACCACCACCATCATCAAAGCAAACATCATCCTTTTTAAAGGAATGGTGTCCTGTCTTTCCAGTAAAGCTACAGGAAACATGCCAAAGCACACTGCAGTGTTTCTGGTGTATCATGGTGGAAATACACCTCCGGATTTAGGTAGAATAATACTCACTTGGCCTCCTCAAGTTCCTCAGTGCGCTGGATGGCATCAGTCTCATATTTAGTTCTCCACTGAGCAAGTTCATTGTTGACGTTCCTTGCTGCCGCTCAGCCTTGGCCTCCTGCTCCTCCTCAAACTGCTCCCTTAGGAGATTGCAGTCATGCCGAGCTGATTGCAAACCATGCGCCAAGGCATTCTTAGACTACAGTAACAAAAAAGTTGAAGTAACATTGCTTGAAACATACAGGCATATAGAAGAAATTTGTTATTGACATTTGACTCTTCCTCAAGTTGTCTCTTTAACTCATCAAGCTGCTGAGTGAAAGCTCGCTTTCCGCAGGTAAGCTGTGAAATGAGGCTTTCCTTCTCTTCACCTTTTCTGGAAAACTCTCCTGCGGAAATATGTTGATCTGTTACAGTAAGCAATGTGTAGAAGCTTTTGTCCAATTTTACCATTTTCGCTTTGAAGTCAGACTTTTTGCGCACATAAATCATGGATCTGCCTTGTCTGTTATTCATTCTTGGTTTTCTACGACTGTGAAGTTTACTCATGTGTTTCATCATTTTTTTTTTCAAAATAGCTAACGGTCAAGGTCTGTTAATTTAAGAGAAAGAAGACCATCTATGACATGTGAGGGATGAGGCAACTTACAGCTTGAACTTGTAAAACCAGATCATTTTTCTCCTAAACTACAGAGACCATTTTCTCCTCCAGTTCTTTTCTTTTGGCTTCTGTTTGGCGAGGTCTTCTTTGCACTTCAGAATGTTTTCCTTCATTGTGGCCATCTCTTTCTCGGTCTCAGCACTCTTGACCAGAGGCTTCATATTGAAAAACAGTTTCATCCATGGCCAGTGTTTCACATTCATGACTGAGCGGATATTGTATTGGATGGTGTAAGTGGCATCTCTGAAAAGAGAAAAGATAATCATGTGTGTGAGCTGACAATCATATGCAACTAAATGTCTAAATGCTAAATGGTGAATTTGGCATTTTGTACATACTTTTGAGCATACATCTTTGCAAATTCTACCCTCGTGAGGTATCCGGTATCCATGACAAAGGGCCTGAGTGCAGGTCACTAGCAATGTCAGTTTTTCATCTCGCATCTCCTCTAATGTCCCCAGCAAACCCGCTTTGAAAAATACCTTCTGTTAGAGATTAGAGAGGTTACGATGATAGATGCCAGTCTCTGATATCAGAGGTATCATTTAATTAAATTACATTTCTGTTGGACACATCATTAGTTGTGAGCGCTGCAAAAGTATCTCAAAATTCCTACCTTTGTATGGCCAAACTTGCACTGTGTGTGATCAATATCAATTGATCCCAAGAGCTTCTCAGAGGCTTTCTTGCTATCAATGAACTGCTTCTCAGGAATAGCACTAGCATTTAGGACTCTGTACCTGCAAAATACAGAATCATGGACTACAGACAACAGATCAGGTCCTAATTACAGACTCGTTGCCAAGTTCATAGACTAGCTTAATTATCTCTGTTTGAAGTCAGCGTACAGGATTCTGCTGGGAAAGCCTTTCCCACAGATCCTAATATCCTCCAGCACGCCATTACATCTCAGCTGGTGGATGAACAGCTGGTTTTCCATTATGCCTGAATGGGTTTAAAATTACATTTTGTTTGCAAATCTTAAAGGGATGTGTAACAACAAACATATTTTTGAAATGTGCATGTGTTCATCTTATCCTCTGTGTACCTGGTGTCTTCACCTCATTTGGAATCAAGAACCGTACAAAGTGAGGATGTGTACTCCTCAGGCTGGTCATCAGCTTTCCAAGATTGTCCTATGGGAAAACGTACAGAGTCAATCCTTCCCATGAAACAACAATCATTCTCATCAAGAGGAAACAACTCATAGTAACTGTACATACTCTGAAGAGCTGAAATTGTCTGGAAAGAACCTCCTTTCTTCTTCTAGCCTCACTTTTTTCCTCCTCCACCACTGCTTCCATCTTTACAACAGAATGTGCAAAGCAGATATCTATTTTATTTCTAAAAACGATGTAAGTTTTATATAGTATTTTTTTTCAGTTATTTTCGGTGGTTATAGAAAATAATGAAGTCCTTCAAAAAATTCACATTTTGTTGCATTGTAGCCTAAATTGAAGACATGAAAAACATTTTCTTTGGCCACAGTGTGGTCATTTTTGCTGAGTTTTGGGTCATTGTTATGTTAGAAGGTGATCTGTATTGGCTTTTTGTTAGATGTACTGTTCAGTGTTAAAGGCAGTCACTTTGATTTTGGTCTCAACTGATGATTTTGGTCTCAACACCTTTTGCCTGCTTGGCTTCAGAATCTTCAGGGTGCATTTTGCAAACACAAAAGAGACTTATTGTGTTCCTTCTTAAAGAGCTGCTTTTTTCTTGCGACACTCCCATTCAAGCCATATTGGTGGGGCAGCTTTGAAATTGTGGTTACATGTACACAGTGACCATTCATTGAAATAAATCCCTGTAACTGCTTTAAAGTTGCTATAGATGTCTTTGTAGACTCTCTGACCTGTTTCTTCCTCATTCTACCATCTAGGTTGGAGGGACCTGAGCTGAGAAATACTTTTCACTTCCTAATTATAGACCTTACTGTGCTCCTATGGATTGATAAAGCTTTTGATATTTTTTGTATCAATCTTCTAACTTGCTTGCCAACTTTACCCCTGAGATCTTTTGACAGTTTGCGTACAGTTGCATGACCAAGCACTAAAATACTTCAGGAATATCTGTTTTTATTTACTGTTGATCACCAGTGGAAGCCAATTAGCTTGGTGTTCAGAGAAAGTGACTAGTTATACCTGATTGAGATTACAGGTATTATCAGGAGGGAGCGATTCTTTATCTCCTTGATTCTAAATTCTGATAACATTTGTTATCTGATAACTGTTGTTATCTTTCACTAGGATGTTAGGAGTTGCATAGAGAGCATCCAGCTGGAAATTTGCTTTTATGTATTTGTGTACACTTAATGTAACAAAATGTGAATGTTTGAAAAGGGGCCATTCTTTTCTCTACCCCCTGCATGACATGTTTCTGATGATGCAAAGGAGGCATAGAGAAGAGCCAGCAACTTGACAGAAGACTTTTGGGACAGCTGAACATCAGATTCATTTAATGGGTCTTTGTCCTTATCTAGCCAACCGGTGATATTGTAGTCCACAGTGGGCCACGACCTTTCATTTGGCAGCTTTCGGCTTTTGGAAAGCATTGTTTTTTCCTAGGTATTGATCATAAAGCTTGTTCTTGAAGGATGTCTCTGTAGCCTTCGGAAACGTACACTCCTCATCAAGCATGGAGAAAATGACCATTGGCTATGAAAAAAGAAATAGTTAGGGAAACATCATAAGAGGGACACCATAAATTTAATTAAAAAACATAAAAGAGAAGATTAGTTACCTTCTCAATAAGCTCAATGCAGGCAGCCAGGTCCATTCCAAAGTCTATGAACTCCCAGTCAATTCCCTCTTTCTTGTATTCTTCTTGCTCCAGAACAAACATGTGGTGATTGAAAAAATGGTTGCAGTTTCTCGTTGGTGAAGTTAATGCACAGTTGTTCCAAGCTGTTGAACTTAACGTACAATCGCGTTTTGTTGTCAATTCAGAGCCATGACAGTGGGAGCCTGAGAAGATAAGCCTTTGAAAATTAAACCAGCAAAGAGCTTTCACTTACATCGAAGATCTCAAAGCCAGCAATATCAAGCATTCCAATAAAGAAAGCCCAAAGCTGCTTGGTGTCCAGCATCTGATTCATTCTAATGACCATCCACAAGAACATCTTCTCATAGACAGATTTAGCCAATGCAAAAACTGAATTGACAACCTAAGGAAGTTGAACAGAGTAAAGATTTATTCTTTTGTCCTAAAGTGGTTAAACATGTAACAGAAAAATAGGATTACATGAACAGTCTGTCTTTTTGTGACAAACTCATTCCCAACCTTCACTCGGGGGTAACGCAGAGGAGCAAATCAGCAGAGTTCAGGTCCATTAGGTAAGCGACTTTGTCAGCCACTGCAGCAACAGCAAAGCCAAGCTGATGAAGCAACTATACTTTCCATTACTGATGCTAATTTCCATGACATATACACAAATATGAAATCAACAGGACTCTTTTATTAAAATGTATACTTACAACTAGAGATCGACCGATATATCGGTTTACCGATATTTTTCCCGATATTTCAGCATTTTACCATAATCGGTTATTGGTTTTATAATATCGGGTTTGCCGATAAACTTGCTTTCCTATATTTAATAAACTTAATTAAACATAACAGCTATTAATGCACACATTAGATGTGTTACATAAACGACTGATATGTAGTTTATGCAGCTTGTAGATATGTAGTTTATGCACCATTGAAGACTTTAGTAACAGTGTCCTTTTTTTAAAAGGACACTACTTTTGATTTGTATGCAAGGAGGGAGTGATTATTATACATAAAACATTTTTTTCAGTTGAGTGGTGTTGTAATAATTGTGTCAAAAACAGAAGTATAATAGTAAATAAATATCGGTTCTGAATATCGGTTATCGGGCACATAAACAAGCCAATAATTGGTATCGGTTATAAAAAATCAATATCGGTCGATCACTACTAACAACAGACCGATGACTCAGTAATTTGCCAGATTACCCTTGGTGCCATCAGGCTCAGAGTGCTATCTATAGCCATCAAAAGAGTAAAATGGGATGAAATGTCAGGTAGACTAATTGCATTTGTAGGAATAACTGGGAAAGTTTAATCAGACTGAGCGCAGTCCTCACATCAGTGGCTTCCAGCTCCTCCTTGTCATTAATGGTTGCCATGGTGATCTGGCCCTGGCTGATCATAGGAAAATCCTAAGGGTTGGTCGTGATGAGAAGCATAGCTTAGAAAAGAAGATGCAACCAAAGGAGGAAAGTTAAGAAAAAGGACAAAATCTGCTGAGTAACTTGCATAAAACCCTTACCTATCAGCTCTGGCTTGTGTCCAGTATGGATCTGATAGAAGATGTGGTAGCTTCTCTCATCAGCTAGCTGAAAGGTCACTCTTGACTTCTCCAACAAATCTAAGGGAAAGCAACAGACCACTGCTTGACCCCCTGCAATGCCATTTAAAGATGCATCACTACTGCTATAAGAAGGACATACATGTTTCAATATAAGCTGAAGCCAGTTTTCCTGTGGTTCCAAAGTGAATTCAAATGAATTTACCCTGTTGAAGAGTTGAAGATAGATCATTCTACTACAGTAATGCAATGTGTCTAAAAAATACGTGGGAAAATACAAAAAGCACTCACAAAACAAGAAGAGTTCTCATTCCTAACAGTTTTGGTGTTTCCTAAAGCCTCCAGGAGAGGGTTTACTGAAATTATTTGATCCTCCAGCGTTCCCTAAGAAAGTTTGTTTTCAGTAGAAAGAAAGCCGTCAAAGTGTTTATTTATTCAGGCTATTTCTAATCACTTGTACCTGCACCTTTCCTGCTGTTGCATCGTTCTTTTTGACTCCGGACATCGCAATTGTCGCAAAGTAGGCTACTGGATGACACGCTTGGTGTTTACAGTATTGCCCTCACCAGATTCTTCACTGCATAAAGCAAGGTTTTAATAATACACAGGGGACCAATCAAATTCTGGTTTAGGGAGCAATTTACCATGAATGAAGCTGACTTACATGATAGGGCAGATTTTCAAGGTCTGTAAAAAAACATTTTGGACAGGTTGGCCTCACAGCAATGTAAAGTGTGTGTATGTGCATGTATCATATATACGTTCCTTACATTCATCTATACAGAACTACACAAGAACTCTGTCCATCTACTGCTCTCAACTGAAATACGCAAATGTAAGTAAACATGGTATTTAAATGAATAAACAGTAGTCACTAATTCAACTCACCTGTCAGCACATTTTGATATGCATTATCAGACAATATGCGGCATTTTTTTCCTCTGTAAGCAGCCGCCACCTCAGCACTGTAGACTGGGAGCCACTTGTAGGGCTTTACAGTCACACAGAATAGGCCAGAGCAGGTCTGCAGAGACATCATTGTGTTTATTGTAAGAGCCATAGCTCTGCACAACAGCCTCGTCAATTTTCTAGGCGTTTACTTACATAGATCATCCACGCTGCATAGCGGTCTTTGAGGTTAAACAGCACAGAGGGCTCTTTAAGGTGGGTCATCATGGCCATGTCCTCTATCTTATCATATTTTGGTGGGTTCACAGGGTGACAGTCCTCATCTTTTACTGTGACAGTCTGCAAAGCATCATTTGATTATTCGCGGTCAAATCCTCTTAGTACATCTGACTGTTGACTTTTTTTATAAGACTTCATGACATCTCTTTTTCTGTTATTTTTTAAAAGAAAATCGGCTGAATTCAGTACATTTGCTGCTTGCTTCCGGGTTACGAAAAATAATCAAAAGCGTTTTCATTAAATACATGCTCATCTCCCCAGTCTCAGTTTTCACTGTGGTTTTGCCACCATCTTTGCTCTGGATGACTGCTTTGAGGTACAGCTCCTTGGGATCGGGCACAAAGCAAGCAGTTTTAGCATCAAATGAGTTATTCTGGGCCCCAATCCTCTCCTGCTCTGATTTACGGAGAAGGGGAGCAGCTGGCCCGTACTGAGCCATCTCTGCATCAGTGCTCATGATGGCAGTAAAACCGAAGAGAAAACATGAATCTAATAATTAAGAGATTTAAAAAAAAACCTATGTAGAAGAAATGAAATGTAATGATGATCAAACTGGATCACCTGTCACCCTCTCATCTGACAGCTGTAGTAGGATTTATTCCTGCAAAAACAACAAAAATCCCACACTCCTTGCAGCATCCTGTAGTATGCACAAGCTCATTGATTATTAAAGTACAATCTAGAATGCGATGAAATGTACATTAACTTCCAACCCTGTATGTCTCCAAAAAATGAGGTAGAAACACAAACATAACATCGAAAGATGAATGCAAGCTCATACCACTTGTCAGCACACAACAGGACTCTTCAGTGGAGTAAGAGGCAAGTGAAGGTCCTTTTATTGAGATGAGTGTGCCAGATCAGCTAAACACACTGTCTATATTTGGGAATGTAATTCTATTCAAACATCATTCAAAGTCACATTATCAATTCCTTCTCTGCTCTTAAGTATAGCTACCAGCCTTTGAGGGGCAATCGAGCTGGACTCCATTAACAGGTGAATGTCCACACAGTGTTGGGAGTTAATTTTACATGCATTCACTTCTTAAAACCACAGCGTTTGACTTTGAGACCCTTGACATTCAAATGCTGATTCAAACAAATGAAAAAGGTTTAGATGTGCCATGAAATATAAAATAATATAATGTAATGAAATTTAAGTTTTGTAATTTAATATAATATAATATAATATGCTTATATTATATTATGATTGAATGATGATTTATCATTTACTAATTAGTTGCAGTTCCCAATTAATGCATTACATAATATATATTTTTTATTATGTATCACATATAAACATACTTTATGTTTAATATTCCTGTAATATTCATATTCAATATACAGTATGAGTATTTCATGTTCATGTATTATGTAACATTTTAATGTATCATTCACAAGAATGATTGTAGTCTGCATTAAACCTAATCCTCCTGTGTGTTGTAACAGCTGTTAGATATTACTTCCTGAGCGCAGGCACACAATATGGGCCTTTGTTGCCGGTAAGATCTCTTGGAGAACTGATCGCGGGGGCAGATGCGAAAGTCAGCTGGTGTTTTCTTTGACCATTCAATGATCGAAGTTGCACTCTGAGCCCAATTATACCCCCCACAAAGCTCAGCCTGACATAAAGTGGAATTGTTCATTTGTGCTAATCTGTGAGAATGTTGGTCTGATATCCTGCTGTAAATCCCCGGTGGAGGACACACACTGTAGGACGAGGTCCACACCTGTGCATAGTCTGACCTGTACTAAACATAGAGGCGGCATTATAGAAGTGGAAGGTACAGTTTTGAGCTTTTTTGTTTACTTTCTTCAAAGCTTGGAACGTAGTGATGGTCTGATCAGAATCAGAATCAGAATATGTTGATCCTGGAGGACATTATGACACACAGAGACAAAGCAACAAGAACAATGTTAAACACAAAGCCTAAATAAATCCTATAAAAAATCTGTAGAAAAAACTCAGCATGAAATAAGACAGACATTTAGCTATTAACAAAAATTCTGGGTACCAATGCTATAGAAAAGATTAGTAACATGCATGTAGCTGTCAGTTACTAACCATCACAGAAACAGTTACTGTGAGGGCAGTGCAGTTTATTATGCACAGGAATGTATTCTCCCTCTGTATTTAACAGCATTTACCACTAGACCACATTTGTATGATACAACATCATATATACGATACAACATCATTTAAATGTCAGTCACAATTCTACGATACAACATCATATAAATGTCACTAAATACACACTACTTCATTTTATTAGAGCAGCTGGTGACCTGGTGATTAGGGAGATGTCACTGTGTATGAAAGGTCATGGGTTTGAATCCCAGGACTGACACTGGCACTATTGAGGTACCCTTGAGCAAGGCATCATCCTCACACACTGCTCGCCTGGTGCTGCATCTCTGGCTGCCCAAAGCTTCATGGTCATGAATGGGTTAATGGTGTGAACAATTTAAGCTGCGTGGTGCATTTTGGTGTGTTCACACATGAAAGCCACTTTTACATTTTATATGACAAAAAGAAATGCACTTAAAAAAAACTTACTCTACATTATAATGCAAAACACACAACAAATATGTGCCATGGGAATAAAATATGAAGTTATGTCTCTAACCTTGCTTGCCTTTGGTAATTTATCGCCACTGTCCCAAGAAAACCATCCTTTGAATCAGAATACAAATTAAATTAAAATATAGCCATTTTATCTATAGTCTAAAACAACCTGTGAATCTTTTGAGTATGGAATGAAAATAATGGTAAAAATGTTTGCTCTATAACACCCTGCATGTCCCTTTCCTACATATTTGGATTTTAGGAAGGAAATTAGGAATTTAAAGACAAACGCTCTCAAAACCAAAACAATGTCTCTGGCACCGGGGAGTGTATTCATAACAATTTCATGTAACAGCTTTCTGGGATGTAGTTTTTAGAGGAATCACACGTTCCAGACATCTGTTTCCCATCAACACAGCTGTGAACAATTCTGACTCGGAATGACTGTGTTTAATGTCTTAAAATCAACACAATTTCATCGTATTGTAAATTGAAAAATCTGTTTTGGTCCATGAATAATGAAACATGGCAGCTGCTGTAGAATGAAATGCAGACAAAGTACAATTGGTTGGTTTTTATATGACAACAACTTTTATTCCTATTGATGTCCATCTACGCCGGATGGCCGCTTCAATCAGAAAATAGGGGTTCAAATCCCAACCCAGCATGAATGGGTTAAATGCAGAGAATTCATTTCACTATACCTATAACAAATAAAGAATCTTGTATCTTGTTATGTCAATTTCAGTATAAATTCTGTAATATATATTTGTGAAACATACAGTTCTGTGCATCTGTTGGTGACTGATACGGCGATTGTGTGCGTTTAAATGCTGTGACCTCAGTAATGTCATCAAAATGATGGTATGACAGATGGCTCAGGATCCGGTATGGCTGCTGCCGCAGGGTGTGGACAAAATAAACATTGGTAACCAACCAAATAATATCTTAAGACGACAGGATACTGGAGAGTTTGCTAAGGTCTAGAAGAATGCAGACTGCATTCTGTCACAGGTGCATCTACAGGTCAAGGTAATGTACAAAATAAGTTAAACCCACTGAATCAACTCTGAAAATGTAGTTGTGACTAGGATAACCCTTCCTTGCAGATGAGTGGATTAGAGTGTCCTCCAGTGAAGGTTACATTTACAGTCGACTCCTTCACTCATGTTATCTAAAGGTGCATCCGATGTCCTCATCCACATGACAGCTGGGGATAACTGCTGTATTCTTTAGGCCTGGAAGCGAGAGGAAGTATTTGAACCACAATAGCCTGTAGCCATAGCATGCTGAAGGTTCATTATACAAGTTAAGCTTTCACTCTGCAGAACTCCTGCCGTGCTCTGTAAGCTGTAGCATCAGACACAATAGGCCAAGCCCTATGTTTCTCTCAATAAACCAATCCAATGACTGGAAAACAAAATGCTTAAAAATGTTCATTATTAACATTATTTAAAAAAGGAAAAAGTGTTGGCTCTCCACAGTGTTAAGTAACGAAGTGCACAGCAAGGCCACTTTCTATTAATTTCCCTATGGTCCACAAATGACATTCAGTATTTTATTATATTGCTTTATTTATTATGATGACATAGCATATTTTGTTTCTAATGTCCATTTTACAGTGTCTTTTGATCACTTAGCATTAAGCAAGCTGCTTTCTTTTAAGTGTCTTAGAGACACATGTTTAAATGTTGATGGTCTCTGTTCTGATTGGCTGCCTGATTCAGAAAGCAGCCCAACTGCACACTCCTTCAATATGAATGGGCAGAGCTAATGTACTATCACCTGAGTGGTTGGAAATTAAGATGAAATGTCACTAGTTTAGTGATGTTTTGGTGACATCACCAAAAACAGTGAATTTGCACCTTCATTTTATAATGTGGAATGGAAATAGTTAATTTGAAATCAATATTTATAGATGACATTAAATTATTTTAGATATAAAGGCAAGAAAAATAGGATACAGATCCAAGGATCCAAGGATCCAGGATATGAGCTCCATAATTTGTATAGTATATTTACATTTTGTCTGTGTCCTTTATACTGCATATTTCACTTACACAACATTTATTATAATGGTTCTTTAAATAATCATCCAGTGACAGTAGTACTTCTATATTATTGCCACAGAGAGCTATTGGCACCATTATTCTTAGGAGTGAAGTTTTACCTGCATTGAATCATGGTCATGGATGCTACATGCATGGTACATTTTGAATGTTTTACCCTGTAGTCATTGTTAGCTATTTCAGTTTATTGCCTGCATTTATTCATTTGTTTTTATATGTCAACATGGCCAATATCAGCATGGCCAAAAGATACTGAGAAATGTTATTTCTGTAATTTTGTTGTATGAAGTAAGTGGGCCCTCTTCTGGCTGACAATAAGTACTGTTGCTAATTACTGAAGAGAGTTATAACAAAGAAGAGAGAGACTCTAAATGTGCTTTAATTGAAGCAGGTTCTAGAATTCTGAGTAAACAATCACGAATCACACAAGAAATATGTTTATTAGATATGTTTTGCATGAAATTGTCACTATCTCACTACTAGAACCTTTAGTTAATGTTGCCTCAGTGGTCTCATGCACAGTTATACAATGACAAGGTTATGACGTCAGTCATTACTCTGATAAATTCATGCCAACTACAAGAATTTATGACATACTAATGTAAAATCCTTAAAATGTTGAACAAAAAAAAAAATCTCAAAAT
>JBBMFX010006836.1:0-13168 GCA_037832545.1 Rhabdalestes septentrionalis | reverse complement strand
TTGGAACAGTGTGTGTTGTGTGATTAAACAGTTTGTGAAAAATAACTTTCACCCTCTCTGTCTTCATGGGTTTGTGCGCTTGCGCATATGCATGCGGGCGGGAGGTGGGGGGGGGTAGTTGGGCTGGGGGTCGATTTTCGAAAAAATTTTCAAATTTCGAAAGTTCTCCTTGATTTTCGAATAGTGTTTTTGCCAAAAAATCACATCCCTAGTAATTACTATCAAATACTTGGCCAGCATAAATACTTCCTTACATGAAATCAGCTTTATGAAAGTGCGAGCACAAAATAAACAAATCCTGCCTTTATGAAAATTATAAATGAACTGGATCATTTATTAACTCTGAAATGACAAAATTGAAAGTGTTGAAAATAAAAGTGATGATGTACATGGGCCCCCCTACGACGCCCTCTGATCCAAAAAGCAGCTGAAATTAAGTGATGTGTCTCCAGTACCATTATTTCCTTAGCTATTATCACGAATATTCCAGGGCTTTTAAAGTAGCAGAGAATCTTTCCTCTCATTCAGAACCAACTTCCTTCCTTCCTCTCTTAAAGCTCACTTCTGTTGTTTGGCTCTATGGTCAACCTGGGCACATTACCGGTCACATATGTTCCCCTGAGGCTGAGGCGACTCATACACAGCAACTCTGAAGTAGTAACACTGCAGCGTTAGCCTAGTGAAGGGTCAAGATCAAAGCTGGCAAGCCAACTTAAGGCCAAGCCTTTGAGTGACTAGTAGACAGTACAAATTGTTCAGCTTTTTCCTCCGGATTTAGATACAAGCCAAATGGAAGGAAGCCAGGTCAGACAATTTCTGTGTGTGGTCTGACAGATGAACAATACAATACAGGGCCCTACATCATTATTACTTCCTCAAAAATGAGTGAGCAAGACTGGGATTTTAGCTCAAATGTGCAAAACTGGGGAGTGAAGAAACTAAAAGAAACTAAAATAAAACACGACCTACTGAAATCCAGGTCTGCTCTTCTAAAATATATTCTGAGAAAATAGCTAAATGATAAGATGTTATAATGTTGTACAAAAAGTATGAGTTGAATAGATAAGTTGGATGAAAACTAGAAATCTAACACAATCTATTTTGAAACTGAAATGAAGTCAAATGTCAACTACAACTATTTGAGCAAACAAATCACAGCAAGTGATGACAGACAATCATTACAGATGTGAAAATCTCTGCAAAGTAAACGCCAGTAAAGAAAAATGAGACAACCTGCAGACAGCAGTGGTGAGTGGATGTATTTTACAGACGAGCCAGAGGAGAAATAAACCATCTACACCAGGAGTCAAAAACATCTCAATTTCCCCCCAAAAAAAAAAGAAAAGAAAAAAAAGAAGGCTGGAATGTGCAGAGAAGCAGAAAGATGAAAGAGAAAAGGTTTATGTTCTGCTGAGATGAAGATACACCTGGGTGAAAAGGGTGTGGAACTCCTAATGAACCCTCTCAGATGAGTCAGTGTTATGGCTTGGGCATGCTCAGCTGCCTCTTGAACTGGCTCTCTGGCTTTGACTAATATAAGAAAAATCCCCAAATTCAATGGGCAGAAGTTCTAAAGACGGCTGCAGCTTGCCGGAAACACAAAGTACACACGCGCACACACACTTCTACACTGTTCAGGGCACCTCGTTTAAATCAACCTGGGAACACATCAGCGACCTGGTATGTCTAGGGAGGAAGTTACTACCCGTAAGGGAATTTCCGGAATACCCCAGTATTTCTACTCAGCTGAAACTGGGGGAGTAATCACAAAGATCTACAGGTGTGAAATGATTTGACATCATCTCAAGTAGATTCAAAGTTTACAAATATTAAGAAACAAATTGGCATTCTGCATTTATGTCTCATGTATTATTTATTTATTTATCTATCTGTGATCAAAAACACTTCGTCATCCCGTGCTTCTCAGAGTATAGGTGAAGGAGTGGCCCTAAAATAAGTGTTAGCCTACAAAACAACTCCTGTTGTGTGTCCTGAGTGAATGTGAAGCGCTTTAGAGAGCGTCATGCAGTGAAACACAGGGTACTGAAAACTGCTTGAGACACTAATTCAGGGAATTAGGAGAGAGAATGGGATTACTAATCCCATTCTCCCGAGAACTCCTGCTACAGTCAGCTCAGGGGAATTAGGCCAGCACTATCCCACACTTCCTCTTGGAGCTCTACTTGGATAGAGCGAGAACAGGGAGCGTCGTTATCGGTTCTAGAAGTAGAAGAACAAATCTAGCTACGCGTTTCATTCTGTACGTATTTATTTTCTTAAAATGGTGACATTCAGACTTCAATACGAGGATCTTTTAGTCTCATGTTGTTACACTGAATCCTATGATATCATATGTGGCGAGACCCACACAAGTGTCAGTGTGTAAAATGTGTGTGTGTCGTGAAAAAGCAGGACTGGCATTTCACAGCAGCATGACAACACTTCACTAGTCCAACAAAAATGAACTAAATTGTATCATCTTAAGCAGACACTGGTCCAGTGCTTATTTAACTAGCTAACGTCAGCCAGATGATGTGAAATGCTCTGTTTAACATTTCAGTGATGCTTATTACAGTAAAAAGTAAAATGAATATAGTATTGATGTAGCGGTTTAATAATGCGTGGTAAGCCTCTAGACCAGGTGCTTTTATTTTAATGCACTCTCACTGAAATAACTGTCAGCACATTTGAATGTATTCCTAGCTCTTACTCGCCCACTTCAGGGGGTAGGAAAGCTCCGCAAACTAGTTGATTAGTTGAATTCGAAATACACCAAGGTGCAGAAGGCGGGAGGGAGTGGGTGTTGTTCCAAGACATGGAAATCACTGTATTAATCTCTAAAAGAAAGAAATAATCAGCTGCAGGGCCGCATTTAATTAGCCAGCTTTCTTTTTAAATACCGTTTTTGTACTTTCCCTGGGGATACTTAGCAGGATTCATCACATCATATAATTTAAAGACACACTAATCAAAATGCTTCTCTAACCATCAAACTAGTTTTGACTACATCACTGTGTACCAGTAGGAGGGTAAAAGTTTCATTGGTAACAGTTTTCAGTAGTAGCCCACCAACAAAAGCCCTGTTGCCAAACTACCCCTTTTTCCTCCTCAAATTTGTAAATGTTCCACTACAATCCACTAAACCTCTTGATCCAGCAGAAACATATTACATTTCCCCACCATGCCATCTCCTCCAGCAGCCTCTGAAGTTCAGAGAGCCTTCCTGACACACAATTATGGAAATAAATCAGTATACGTAACCAAACCCTCGCACCATCACTAGTCCTGAGGACACTGAGTATCTCAACTGAACCATTCAGCACAAATTAAACACAATAGGAGTACAGAGTAATTGAGTAGAATAGAACCTCATAGGAAATCCTCATGTCAATAAATGCAATAGATGTTGCATTTGTCAAATCTATACTGTGAAATAATAATTTGAGTAGCATATAGTGAAATGGTAACAGTGAGGAAGGTAACTGTCCACTCAGCAATGGTTGTACATAATTTTGAGATGATTCAAGGTTACCCAAGTGCCGGACTATCCTTTATCAGCACTTTCAGTCATTCGGGACCTCCAGCTTAGGGGCACAGATAAGTAATAGTCAATCATCATGAAAGCTATTGATGAAGCTCTGCTTAGCGTATTGATCTGTCCATCGGTCAACGGTGAGGCCAGATTCAATCTGACGCATGAAATGGCATTCGCTCTTGAGTACATCCACTTCTCTTAAGTATGCTAGGGCCTTAACTGTAATGCAGTGACAGCTAGCTTTTTCATGCTTTCAAACATCAGGATAGTCGCAATGCTTTTAGACCACTTTTTGGTGGTTATGCAGCAACCACAGCTTCTAAAATACCACAAATGGCATCTTCTCATGGGTCCAGCACAGAGATCTTACAGGAACATCTGTCAGACATTCCAGGGATCTGCAGATTGTGATTGGAATGTTTGTTCAGAATCAGTCCGTTCTACAACGGCCTTAAAATAGCCAAAAGCAAACCCTACCAATAAAGCACCACCTCCTCAAGATCTGGCAACCTTTTTTTTTTTTACAGGTCGTTACAAGTAACCTGTACCATTTAGATCCTTTTACATCCTGAATGGGAATTTAGTTAGTAATTAAACTATATTAAATTTCGAAATAGGTCTTTAAAGGGGTCCGGAACCAAAATTTCAGCTCAAACCATCAGAGGAAACTAGGCAGTTTTCACAGCTGCTTCTCCCAAGTTCCTGCCGCTCATGCTGAGAATAATATGGTAGGAAGACAATAACAAAATAAGAATCATATAAGGGGGAGACTATATGGAAGCGACACGCCCTTCTTAAACGCCTTCTGTGTGGCGGGTCACCCACGGCATCAGGCCTTCTGTCACATCCTTTGAGTCACAAACCCCGGCTGTTCAAAATCACAAAAGCGCTGGGGGTTGGGTCAAAACAGTCTCTTCGACATCTCCACCAGAAAAAATCTGAACAAGTCAATTCTGTTTCGCGATGCTAACACACTGTCCAGTCCTGAGCTGAACATCAGCCCTGAGCCATTTACTCCATCAAAAATAAGAAAGGACTAAACATGCAGCCTCAAAGGCCAACAGCACACTATTCAGAGGAGTTCACGCTTCAGAATGAGAAAAAGAGTTTGGGTGGGAGCTTTGAAATCCGACCAAGGTACAGGCATCCTCCTGCCAGAGCGCTGACCCGCCCAAGGGGTACATTCTATCCCCTTATTTTGGTAAGAATGTCCAGGTGAGGAGAGGAGCATTCTGGCCGGTAAAAAGGCTATCAGAAGCTGAGAAGCTATCCACGTTAGTAAAAGGAAGTACAGTATGTGGGTTGCAGCCAATCTTAACACTTTCTGTCAAACTGTGGTTGACCAATTGTTTATTCTTCGGCTGCAGGATGTTTTAGTGGGCGTAAAAATGTCTCTGTAAAAGACACCAACACAAAGAGAGCACCTAAGCAGAGGATGTTAGCTAAACCAGATGTTTTTAGCTAAAGTGCCAGCTGTGGAATTACTGCAGCCAATCCAGTCTGCTAGTTTTGTTACGGCTGTTACAGTCTTTTTACCTTGATACGTCCCAAAGACCTAAATGAAATTCTACATAATTCGACCTTTCTAACGCTTCCAGCTTGATGGGAACAGTATGAGAACAGAATGTAATTCGAAGAATTAAACTACCGTTAAATCCCGTTAGCTGGTGTATCATTAGCCAGATAGCTAACTAGATGCGTTTCTATTTGATTTATAACTGAAAAAGGGATACTTCACAAGCTTACCTTGATTACAGAAAAAACTCCAGAGCTTGGCCACAATTAGACCCATGTCTTCTAACTATGTTTGTCTGTTAATTTGGTTTAATTGCTAGGAGTCGGCCTCTGTCTGTACAGCTGCAGGCTAGCCCGTTATGTTCATGCGGAGATAACGCAGCTACAGTCCCATTCGACCAGGTGAACCAGAACTCACACCGACATTACGGGTAGATGGAGATGTAAAGAAACCTCCCAGTACAGTCAGTTCAGACTCTTCTCTCTTCAGTTCTTTGTCTGGTGTGGAAAGCAGCTGCGCCTCCACTTCATACCTCCACCCGGAGCCGAGGAGTAGGGACAGGCTTTAACTCTCCTGCGGCTCTCTTCCTGGGATCCAGCCGGGGCTCCAGCTTGGACTAAACGCTGCAAAACCCTGTAGATGACGCCTCTACTGGACTCCCAGATCCTTCTGAGCCAATATGGAAACCTTTATAAAAATGTCTTTAAAAAAGAAGGAAACTTTGTGCAAGAGCACAGATGACAGACTGTTGCACATAAACTCCTCCAAGCACTCACACCAGCACCATCCCCCAACCATAAACCCAGCCGAGACCGCCCCGTTCCTCTCGGAGGTTTCGCAGACCACAAAAAGTTTCAGTACCGTCACCTACTGTGTTGGAGCTGCATGGTTTTACTCTGTGGGTTACACAGCTTTTATTCTATTGCTTATACTGTATATTCGTTTGGTTATCTGCTTATTTCTGGCTTCTTTTATTCTGCCCACTTTGCTGCCGTAACAATAAAAGTTTCCTATTTGTGGGACTAATAAAGTCTTGTCTTTATCTCAGCTGATCTTAGTTCCACACAACTACACTTACCGTGAGCCCTCGCTTCCAAACGCTCCAAGCGATGACGTATGAGGATGCGGTTTGGAAACGAGTGAAAATTGACTGAAGATAGTTTTTCACTTTGGTTCATTAATGCTAAAGTAAGAGTAGTATGTTAGTAAAGGTAGTTGGATGTGTGGTATTTGTTCAGTACTGAGTCGGTAACTATTTTGACCGACAACCTTTTAGTATAAATATGAAATACACCGCGGTATAGTCAGAAATCTGTTAAGAATTTAGTAAAATAGCACAGGATTGTGGAAGAGAGGTGACGAAGAGAGTGCGGGCAGGGTGGAATGGGTGGAGAGGAATGGTTTGGGTGCTGAGTAATTGAGGAGAAAACAGAAGACAAGGCTGATAAAAAGATTTGCCTTTGGAATTATGAGGATGGGCAGGAACAGTAATGGATGGAGAAGAGTGGCAGGAGTGACATGTGACTGGTACCAGTAAGAGAGAAGGTGTACAAGATGTTAGTGAGACCAGCTGTGTTGTGTGGTTTGATCGTTTGGAGACAGTGGCACTGACAAAAAGAAAGGAAGCAGAGCTGGAGATTTGCATTAGGAGTGACGAGAATGAACAGGATCAGAACTTAATTTATTAGAAGAACAGCTTGAGTTGGAGGCGAGGATGGGTTCATTTGTAAATGTGCTGAGGAGAGACTCTGAGTGTGTTGGGAGAAGGATGTTGAGGATGCTGAGGATGGAGCTGCGGGGAAGAGGCATAGAGGAAGGTTCATGGATGTGGTGAGGGAGAAAATGCAGTTGGTGTGAGAGAGGAATGTGCCAGAGGATAGAAGGAAATGTAGATGGTTAATCCACTCTGGCAACCCTTAGTTGGGAGCTGCTGAAAGAAGAAGAAATTACACAGGACGATGAGCCTTCAAAGTGTAGACTGTATTCAGATTCATAGATCAGATCAGTTCATGAATAATGCTGAAGTAGTAGGGGTGGCAGTCCTCAGGCATGTCTTACCCACTCGAAAATTTATATTATTTTCATCTACTTTTCAGTCTCCATAATGTCCTCCAAGAAGAAAAACGTTTTCCCCCAGATAGCTTTAAGACCTGAGGTGTATGAATATCTCCATAATGTCTTCACAAATAAAGAGGTAATACAATGTAGCAGTGGCACCATATATGTAGTTGGCCTTTTGTTTATAACTGTAATACTATTACATATGTTTCTGTTGTGTGATCAGTTTTTTCTCTTTCATTTGGAGCTGGTGGCTGAACTGGGGCAGCAGGAGGCTGAGCGACTGTTTGACTCTTTGCTCTCCTGTCTGTCTCACCCGCCATCACTTACCTGCCTGAGAGCCAGCACACACATGTACGGCCTACAGGATATTAAATACAGACTGGAGCAACACCTCAAACAGGTGTGTGTGTGTGTGTGTGTGTGTGTGTGTGTGTGTGTGTGTGTGTGTGTGTGTGTGTGTGTTTGTCTATAAACATGAGGGTTAAGATTAGAAAATTACACAATATGGACAAAGGTATTGGAAGACCTGACATTACACCAACAGGGAATATAATGTCATTGCATTCAAACATAGACTTTAATATGGAGCTGGTCACCATTTGCAGTTTCTTCTCTTCTTGTATGGCTACTGTAGTGCATGTATAAGGTCAGACACTGATCTTGAACACAGTCTCCATTCCAGTTTATCCCAAAGGTGTCTGGTGGAGTGAGGTCAGTTCTCTGTTGGGGCCAGTCAAGTTCTTCCATGCCAAACTCATCCAACCATTATGGAGCTTGCTTTGTGCACTGGGGCACAGTCATGCTGGAATAGAAAAGGATCTTCCTCAAACTGTGTCCAAAGTTGGAAAGTTGTCCAAAAACATCTTACTTCCACCTTCACTGGAAGTAAGATTCCACCTGAATTTAGTTACAAAGATGTGTGTCCCAATACTTTTGTCCATATAGCATATGTTAATATTCCAGCTAGGTCTTAATGTCTGTGCAGGCAGTGATGACTTTACAGCTTACTCCACAGACATGTAAGTGATTTCCAATCTTATCCACAAAGGTTTTCTTTCCAACAAAGCAAGAGCTTATCTGACCAACTGTTTGAAGACTGAGACCACCTGATTAAGTCATGTGACCTCCTGCCTGATTGGAATAAAATCTGTGGATGAGATTGGGCCCTCTGGCTCTAGAGTGTTAATAATGTTCTGATTGACCTGACAATGATTAATACATAGTTGGCAAGTATTACAATAAAAAAGCACAATGTAGTTTTTAAGGAACAATTCAATGAAAAGTAATTTAGCCATTTTCCTCTCACCCTGAAAAAAAATCAGTCAGCCAAAATATATCTGGCTTTTCAGTGTATTGTTCTTTTACATTAAACCTATTTGTAAACCTTATTTTGCAGGGGAACAAGTCTTAAGAAAAATGTACACAGACATATTGCACAGGCACTTAATGTCTCTAGAAAGAATATGTGCATTAAAAAATGCCTTAAAGCAATGGTTCAGTAAAAAATTCAACTTCTGAATCAGCTGAGACAAGTTTGGAGCCCTGGTTTTGTTTACTTGAGACGTGTAGCTGCGAGGCCAGTATAGTTAGAAAGAGTAGAAATCACAAATCAACACTTAAATATTTTTTGTTAAGACATCCCCAAAATTTCACTCAAACCACATTCAACCCCATGTTACGAAGGTACAGACCTGTAGAGACAGTATGACCTACGCTGAGCTATAAAACGTAGGGAAACATTATGAAATTGATGACAAGAGTCCATTTTCAAAAACCACCTCAGGAGTAGAAGTGCTAATCTAGTTTTTGAGGCAATGAATGTCAGAAATGTGGAGGGATCTGATCCAGGACCAGGCCTGTCCTGGTGGTGAAACTGCTTTCTCATTTTTACAGCTTTCAGTAAGTCATACTGTGTCCTAAACCTCAGTAGCCCTGAGCTCTGCGCCGCCTTAATGAAAGCTGGTTGTGGTTTGAGCAGTTTTGTTTTGTGTGTTTTTGCTAAATCATTTGTTTTCTAAGCAACATTAGACTTTTAGCTCCAGTTTTAAACTAAAGAATCAAAACTATGGAGTCTAAGCGTAGTGGCTCATGACCTTCATGCAAATTAAATAAAAAAAATAGTGTCACTTTTATTTTCTCATATTTTTATTATTATTATTTTCTATTTCTACAATTTTAAACCATATTCAAATGTATGTAGCAAACCTTTGTAGTCGTGTTTTTTTTCCTGCAATTTCCTAGCTGTCCATTATAGTGTGTTAAAATTGCATGACAAAAGCACCATTAAAAATGGCCTGAAAATGACAAAACTCTCTAAATAATTGTCTAGTTTTTGGATATACTTGTAAAACTCTGATTGAACAAGTTAAAAATATATTTCTAAAATGCTTTTCATAGTCAGAGGTCAAAAAGAATGGAACAATAAAACAGCATGCAAGTTGTAAAATACAAAATATAAAATAAAGCATAAATAAATACAAATAAATCTACCCCCAAAATTGTGAGTCTTAAGCTGGGCTTTAAACTGTTCAACTGGAAGAAGGCCCTGTTGGGTGGATCCCAGGGCACGGCTGGTGCGGTAAAACCACAGGAGGTCCAAGATGTATTGAGGAGCCTGACCGTGTTGGGATTCATAATTGAGAATGAGGATTTTATACTGTATCTTAAATTCCAATTTATGTTTTAATCCACTTAAGGGAGCAAGTTAAAAGCCTGGCAGGAGCATTTTGGATCATCTCAGGGTGAATTGAACCAGATTTGCTTAGACAAGTAAAAAGAGAGTTACGTAAATCAATGGGTGACGAATGTATCAATGCATAAATAAGCATTTTACATTTCTGCCTTAGAAACAACAGACCTTATCAGACCTTATGATAAGATTGTAAGTCACAATATCGATGCACTCTTCAGTTCTCTATCCAGTGAATGGACTATTTGGCTCTTTATCTTTAGTTTTTTGCGACTCATTGTAACTGAGATGCAATGTACACTGTCTCAAAGTTCCAGTTCACATTCAGTTTATTAGCATTTTCTGTTTCAAACGGTAATGGTTTATTTCTGCAGGCCTTTTGGATGGTCTGTGAGCATCACTGAGTTGTTTTGAGACAAGATCATGGCTGGTTATTTATTATTCCTCACATCAGCATATTTTATATGTAAGCAGTGGAGTGAAATCTTATGACCTCAGATGGAATCTTTCTGTTTCCCAGCAACAAGTGAGCAAAACCAGTAGCTTTTATGATGACAGCTCTCCTGCTCCCATCCTCTGTCACCCATTACTCCCAGATGTTTTGCTGCTTCCAGTCATTGGTCCGAGGTACGATTGGAATTCAATCCTTATCATGGCTGGAAAATGTCAGATCCCTCCCACGATTTTACTCATCCTCCAGTTCTGTCCATCTGTCTCCCTCATTTTCTCCACCCTGCCATCATTTGCTCTCCTACTGTTTATGTTTCCTCTCTTTTGTTCTTTTTCTCTTTTCACTTTTTGACAATAATAGTCACAAAGAAACACTCTGCAATCTACAGTTGGCTTCCCACATGGTTATTTAAGACCATGAGAATAGAAGAACAAATGCAGCTCAGCCCACAACTGCAAGAGACTCCCCACCATATGTACAACCATTCAAAAATTCTGACTCAACATTTTCAATCCTAAAAAGCAGTTTGGTTGCAGATACATGTAATAACCTTTCTAGTACTCTAGTCCTGTACGATTTCAAAGGTTTCTTAAGTGTTCTAGGAAGCGATAAGAAATTTTAGATGGGTTAAAAATGGACAGTTTGTAGTGTAAATTAACACTTGGGTGCCTAAAACCCTGTGTAGACCTATGGCTATTTTTTTCCTTAAACCTATTCATCGCTAATCACCACTACTGACCCAGAGCCCCCTACTCAGCTTGCCATTTCGGAGACACAGTTGCTTTGACAATTTAGTCCCTCAGGTTGTCACCCCTGTTCAGTCCTCTTGTATCCATCACATCAGCTGTAAGAACTGACTGCACACTTACTGTTTAATATATCTAGACATGCACAGTTGGAGTACGATTATCAACATTATTTACTTAATTTGTGAGTGGTCAAAATGTTTTGTATCATTGGTGTATTATGAGAATGTTATGTAGCAGCATATTGCTTTTCATCATTTTTTTGTTGTTATCAAGATACCTCAATATTTATTTATGAATTGAAACATCTCAGAATATATTTTGCTCCAGGGATGTGAAAGTGCTGAAGTCCGAGGTGGTGGTTGGTGCTCAGTGTGGCAGTGCTGTGTTGAGAGGCGCTCATGTCTTCGCTCCTGGCGTCCTCAGTGCACCGAAGTGTAAGGGGAGACACAAAAGTGATAATTACACACTCTCACATGTACATTTACAGCATTTTGGCAGACACTTTTATCCAGCGCTTTATATTCAGAGCATCATACATCCAGAGATACACACCGAACTAGAATAGTGTCAGTTAAGAAAACTTCTTAAGATAACAAAACATAGGCTGTTAATAGAGCTCTAGGAGTATGTGCATGTCTTCTTGTGTAACAGTTATGAAGGCAGGAGATGCTGTCTCAGTGTTTTCCGATGTGGAGGGCAAGTGCACACGGGGAGCTAAAGAGTTCCAAGGGAAGAAGGTGTTTCTGGGTAATGGAGTCTGCATGATGGACCGCACCGAGATATTTTGTGCAGAGGGAACGATAAGGTAAACTGCATGTAAAGAAAGAAAACACACAGGCACAAAAAGCATTCTTTTCTAATGTAATGCTTGTGTTAATTTGTTCAAAGGCTGTTCCTTTTATATCTCCCTCTATTTGATTCAGTTTGATATACAGAAACCCCCCGACATTCGCAGGGGTTACATTCAAAGAGCACCCACGAAATATAAAAGCATATTTGTGATGTGGTAAAAAAAGTGCCTATAAATGCCTATTTTGATGGTGTAAACCCTAAATATGCTCCCAAAACACAATAATTTCATTTTAAACTTATACATTACTCGTAATATAAATGTAAACGTAAACCCATTTTCGTACTGTACAGTTTTCACTGAACTCCTGCAGGGCTAGAATGTAAAATATCGATGTTACCCCTGTATAGACTGCACTGTAATTTATGCCCACATGTTTACTTTAGTATGCACTGTAAATTACTTTGGTATAAGCAGCTAAATGCAGTAATAGTTTAATTAACTGTAATAAAAAAACACGAGAACACTCGAATGCTGAACTGCAGCTGCCAGAGATGCGTCACAGGGCAGCAGCCAATCAGCAGCCAGGAGAGAAATGAAGAATGCTCTCGGATTGGTGACTTTCAAACCCGCCTCTGAGTACAGCGATATTTGACCATCCCGTTTTCACCGTCCCGTTAATTATTAGGTTACAAACTTAGTCAATTATATTTTTCGTGAATAATTGAGGACAAAAAAATTTTCATCTAAAATGAAAATTGCAATATATTGTGCCACAAAACAAATTGAAGATATCTGTGGTTTCCGTAAATTTTTATTAATCCCGCTAACAATTATTACTTCGGTTCTGAGAAAAAATCAGCGAATTCCGAACCGCGACTTCACAGGGGTTTACTGTACTGACGAGATTTAAAAGTGAAAATAAAAGCCTTATTACATTCTGAGATTTTACGTGGGACTACATCTACAGTGTCACTGTTTGGTTACAGAAATTTATAATAAAAGTTTGGACATGCTGGCAGGTTCTGATGATTAATGAATTGCCTAGTAAAATTATTCTCTTCCTATCACTTGTTTTTTCTTTACACTCACCCATTCACTCTCTTTTTCTTCTAATCATCTACTCCCCTGCTTTGTTTTTCAGGGGTGTGGCCATTAGAATGGTGGAAGCTATCTACCAAAGCCCCTCTTTTGATGGTGTACTGGCAAATGAACTATTTTTGCAGGTATTTCTTGAGTTTTGGTTGTTTCATAGGACTGTACTTGTATACAAGAATGATTATTTGAGCTAATGTGAGCCTAATGTGTTTGTGTGTGTGTGTGTGTGTGTGTGTGTGTGTGTGTGTGTGTGTGTGTGTGTGTGTGTGTGTGTGTGTG
>JBBMFX010006765.1:0-10622 GCA_037832545.1 Rhabdalestes septentrionalis | reverse complement strand
GCTGATCGGTCCCTTGGCCTGATTGGCTGATCGGTCCCTTGGCCTGATTGGCTGATCGGTCCCTTGGCCTGATTGGCTGATCGGTCCCTTGGCCTGATTGGCCAGTTGGTCCCTCGGTCTGATTGGTCCCTCGGTCTGATTGGCTGATTGGTCCCTCGGCCTGATTGGTCCCTTGGCCTGATTGGTTGGTTCGTCCCTTGGCTTGATTGGCTGATTGGACCCTCTGCCTGATTGGTCCCTCGGTCTGATTGGCTGATTGGTCCCTCGGCCTGATTGGCTGATTGGTCCCTCGGCCTGATTGGTCTGTGAGCCTGACTGGTCCTTTGAGCTGCACTTAAGCTGCTAAGTTTTAGTGATTGTAATATAAAGCACTATACACTAATTTGAACTGTACCTGAATTTAAATGAGCAAACACTTACTCATCTGATTATGGGTCCATGTTTGAGATTTTAATGCAGAATTTGTAATGAGATGATTTGCTGTATAGAATGATTGCATTTGAAAATGAGGTGTGAGGAGGAGATGCAGCCTGCCGGTCTCTCCTGTGTTCAGGCCCTCTAGACAGGGAGCTCGGACTTTCCTCACTGCTAAATTCCACTTTATCTGTAATTTCCGCCCTAGATTTTGCAGGACAAATCAGAAGGAGCTCATTCAGTTTCTGTGTTCTGATCACAGATGTGCTACAGATGACATGAGTTGTTTAAATATTCTGTAATGTTGAGTTTTATAAGTAAGAAGCACATCATGAAAAACGAAATGAAATGGATTTCCAGTAATTTATTTAATGTCCTTTTGTTGTGGGATCTGCGCCCAATCTGTTCCAAAGAAAAATTAAATGAAGCTGGTTAAAAAGACCAAAATCTGAACTTTCTCAGTGAAAGGGATGAATCTCTCCACCGGGTTTGACTGTGGCAGGAACTTTACTTTTTTTGTTCTGTTTTTGGAAGTCCGGTGTTCTTCCATTTGTGTTTCTTAAATTTCTTCAGTTTCTAATTTTGGTCTGTGTGCTATGATTTGTTTTCCAAACTGTTACATTTACATTATAATTTTTGTACCATAATTGTTACGAAAGTTTATTAAATAATCATCAGAAATGTTCCGGGGGGGGGGCACTTTCCTGAATTTGAGAATGTTGTGGGTTTGTAATCAGACGTGGGAATTAAAACTAAGACAGTTTCCTGATTATGAACTGTTTCACTGTTCGGCTGTGAATCACTGTGAACTGTGCAGAAGCACCTGATCCATTTTAACATGGATAAAGTGTTTCCAACTGTTTTGTGTGTTTGACCTGCTTTCTATTTTTAGTCTAAACTGGATGAAGCAATAAAAAGAATGTGATTTGTTGCCTAAAAATGTTTATATGGAGCCATTTTGTTTCCTATTTGACATTTTAATATAGAATCAGCAATGTCTAGAAAAGTTATTACAGATTATAAAGAGATTTAACAAACAGAAAACAATCCTGTAGCAGCTTTGCTTTACGACCTCTATGTCTGGCTGGTGTTTTTGGGGATCACGTGTCCCATTACTTTAGTCCATGTAAGATGGACAAAAGTATTGAGACGCTTGACCATTACACCTGCAAGGACTTTAATGACACTGTATTCTGATACTTAAGCTGTCTTACAAAACTGCACTCGTTCACTACATAGTGTTTGGGGGGGTTTACTAGTGAATGAAGGGGAAGCGAAGTTTAGTTAATTTCAGACCCTAAAGTAGTACGGTTTTATCAAACTATTGCTGAAACGGTGCACTGGATCTTGGCAATTTATCTCCGTTGATAAGCACCATGTGGACCTCTGACACATTCAGGATGATGCGGATTTAAACAAACTCTAAAATGTGGTCATGTCTATTTTTTCTGCAGCACTGGAGTAATATGCCAACATGATGAGTAATGCAGCATTTATAATGAGGTGTACATTTTAAATACACAAAAAATTGTGGATATACAAGTTACACCTGTCCGTACACAAAAATATATCTCAAAAAATGTAACCGAAGGTTTTAAAAATGATCTAGCGTGCACGTTTTTTCCCTAAGGATTTTTCAGAAGCTATGCTAGCTTGCTAACTTTCCAGAGATATGGATCCAATTTGAGCAAAAAATTTGACAACACTAGTCCAGATACAGCTGCTGAGACCGAGGAGAAGATGTAGGGCCGTCTGGGCGAATATTTTGCTCATCAAACGTAAATTCCAGAGGTAAATATTGTGATAGCACCTAGCAGCTAATGTTGGCGTCCAAACGTCTGTATTTCCAGCTGGAAAACTTTCGGCGCCTAAAAAGATTGTCGGCAGTAAAAGAAACCCGCAGTACATGATGTAACGTGTATTCCTGTAGTGTACGGTGTCTGGACACTAGATTTTGGTGTCACGCGGCAATTTTGTTGGGCAATAACTGGTGGGCGAAACACTTGGAATTTCGAACAACACTGCAAAATTACATTCACTACATAGTGCACTACATAGTGAATGAGTGCACTTCTCAGACACAGCTATAGACTTTTTCAGTAGTTCTCCTTTACAGCTGCTATAATGCTCTGGACTCGAGGGAACTCTTCTTTCTATAGTAAACTATATAAACCTGAACGCCCTGCAGGGGGAGTAGCTTTGGTTTTATATTTGATTTGATTACATTAATGTTTAAACTAATAAGGAGCTTTTTAACAGCAGAGTTCCATTTAAAACATTTACAGAGTTCAAACGTTTCTGTAACTTAAAATGCTAAAAGCAAATGTTATTGCACTTTTGTTCGTACAGCAGTACTTTAAAGATAAAAGTATGCAATACACGACTTTCGAACAATGCGACTGATTGCGATTAAAACTGTCTGTCGTTGCCCTGCGTTTCTAATTAGGCAGCACAAATATTGACACTGGCACAAGGATAATACTTATTCAGGGCCAAGGCCTTTATTTTTATTAACAGATGGACAAAAAATATGGCAGTCATTTACTTTTGGATTTGTGTTTTGAGCGGAGAAGCTGGGAGGAGCAGGCCGGGCTCGTTCAGCTGCTGCTGGCTGCAGCCGGAGCCACAGGGGCGGGAGGCGTTGGGTCTGGTTTAGGAGTGGGATTAGGATTGGGATTGGGATTAGGATTAGGGCTGGGTTTTGGGGTCGGGTCCACGGCGGTGAAGCAGCCCCGCTTGTGCCACTGCATGTCCCGAACGCGCCGCACCGACTGCACCTGCGGCACTGTGGCTCCCCAGTCGTTCCAGTGCTTGTAGTCTCCGTGTTCAAACACGTACTGCTGGCCGCGGTACCCTGGGTACATGTACCCCACCCACCTGTCACACAGCAGACATCAGAACAAACACAGTCCTGCTTCATAAACACATTCCCGCTTCATAAACACAGTCCTGCTTCATAAACACAATCCTGCTTCATAAACACAATCCTGCTTCATAAACACAGCCCTACTTCATAATCACAGCCTGCTTCATAAACAGTCTGCTTTATAAACACAGCCCTGCTTCATAAACACAGCCTGCTTCATAAACACAGCCCTGCTTCATAATCACAGCCTGCTTCATAAACACAGTCTGCTTTATAAACACAGCCTGCTTTATAAACACAGTCCTGCTTCATAAACACATTCCCGCTTCATAAACACAGTCTCGCTTCATAAACAGCCTGCTTCATAAACACAGCCCTGCTTCATAAACACAGCCTGCTTCATAAATACAGCCTACTTCATAGACACAGCCCTGCTTCGTAAACACAGCCTGCTTCATAAACACAGCCCTGCTTCATAAACACAGTCCTGCTTCATAAACACAACCCTGCTTCATTAACACAGCCCACTTCAAAAACACAGCCTGCTTCATTAATACAGCCTGCTTCATAAACACAGCCCTGCTTCATAAACACAGCCTACATTATAAACACAGCCTGCTTCATAAAGACAGCCTGCTTCATAAACACAGCCCTGCTTCATAAACACAACCTGCTTCATAAACACATCCCTGCTTCAAAAACACAGCCTGTTCATAAACACAGCCCTGCTTCATAAACATAGCCTGCTTCATAAATACAGCCTGTTCATATACACAGCCCTGCTTCAAAAACACTGTCTGCTTCATAAACACGGCCTGCTTCATTAATACAGCCTGATCCATAAACACAGCCCACTTTATAAACACAGCCCACTTCATAAATACAGCCCTGCTTCATAAACACAGCCTGCATTATAAACACAGCCTGCTTCAAAAACACAGCCCTGCTTCATAAACACAACCTGCTTCATAAACAGAGCCCTGCTTCATAAACACAGCCCTGCTTCATAAACAAAACCTGCTTCATAAACACAGCCCTGCTTCATAAACACAGCCCTGCTTTATAAACACAACCCCCTTCATAAACACAACCTGCTTTATAAACACAGCCCTGCTGTATAAACAAAGCCTGCTTTATAAACACAGCCTGCTTCATAAACACAACCCCCTTCATAAACACAACCTGCTTTAAAAACACAGCCTGCTTCATAAACACAGCCCTGCTGTATAAACACAGCCTGCTTTATAAACACAGCCTGCTTCATAAACACAACCCCCTTCATAAACACAACCTGCTTTATAAACACAGCCTGCTTCATAAACACTGTCTGCTTCATAAACACAGCCTGCATTATAAACACAGCCTGCTTCACAAACACAGCCCTGCTTCATAAACACAGCCTGCATTATAAACACAGCCTGCTTCATAAACACAGCCCTGCTTCAAAAACACAGCCTGCATTATAAACACAGCCTGCTTCATAAACACAGCCCTGCTTCAAAAACACAGTCTGCTTCATAAACACAGCCTGCTTCATAAATACAGTCTGCTTCAAAAACACAGCCCTGCTTCATAAACACAACCTGCTTCATAAACACAGCCTGCTTCATAAACTCAGCACGCTTCATTAACACAGCCTGCTTCATAAACACAGCCCTGCTTCATAAACAAAGCCTTGCTTCATAAACAGTCCTGCTTTATAAACACAGTCTGTTCATAAACACAGCCCTGCTTCATAAACACAGCCTAATCTCATCCAACCCGATCTGATCTGCTGAACTACTGGGTTGTGGTGAAACTGCGTAAATTTCTCAGATTGCCGTCTGTTCGGTGACATGGCTAACCCATTTAGCAATACCATTATTCTCCTGCAGTCTTCTATGCACATCTTCCATCCAAATTTGCTCTACTGCCACCTACAGGATCAGTTCTGTAGGTGTATTCTATGCAAGCCTGAAATTTACTGACAAGCTTCCCCAGATGCTCCCTCAGCCCGCTCCACTGAAAAATGTAATTGACTACTATAGACATCAGTGGCAGTGAACAGTTGAATTTAAATTAAAGTCTATAGACGTAAATCGCAGTCAATGAGTTTATGCTAGCGCTGTGTAAATGTTAGCACAATGCTAATTTTAGTGCTGTGCTAAGGCTTAGATAATTCTAATGCCATGTTAATGTTAGTGCCATGCTAATGTTAATGCTAACCTAATGTTAACGCTAAGCTAATGTTAATGCTAACATTATACTTATGCTAACACTAGGCTAATATTAGGCTACCACTAAGGGTATGTAGGAGATGGTTGGTATTGAGTCTGTAGGTAGTTTTTTGGCAGCAAAAACTATATTTTTCTTGTTCTTGTTTGTGTCTGTGTAGTCATTGCATAAGCAATCTCCTCCAATGACAATTGTTTTCTGATTCTAAATAAACAATTACACTAAATACAAAATCACACAGTTCTAACTTGTGAACGTAATGAATGAACTGCTAGTGAATTTGATTCTGCAACTTTAATACCAGAAATAGAACTAATTCAGTACAGTTAACCAGTACTTACGTTCCATTCAGCGCTTTAACACTGGCCACGCGGTCCTGAAAGCCGTGAGACCACAGGCTGGGAACATCATCGTCCACAATCTCCATCTTCCTCCCAGTGAAACCTCCATTCTCAAACAGGTGCAGCTTATGATCCGCACCATCCTGGAGGACACAAGTTCAGAGATCTACAGACTGAATACATATTACAGCATGCAGCAGAGGGGGAGAGAGACAGACAGATAGATAGATAAGATAGATTGACAGATAGATAGACATATAGACACAGATAGATAGATAGACAGATAGATAGACAGATATATAAGTAATATAGAAACTTTATTCATGCCTGAAGAGAAATTCGGCTACCCAGTCGCTTATTCATGATTACAATAATTAAAATAGATAGAATACTGAAAATGGATAGAATTATTAAATAATGATCAAAAGTAGGATAGTAAAGATAATTAGAGATCATTGGAGATTATTAGAGGCCATTGGGGATCATTACAGGTCATTGGAAATCATTGGCGATCATTGGAAACCATTGGAGAACATTAGAGATTATTAGCGGTCATTGGAGATCACTGGAGATCGTCAGAAATCATTGGACATCATTAAAGATTATCTGAGATAATTGGAGATAATTGGAGATCGTTAGAGATCATTAGAGATCATTGGAGATCATTAGAGATCACTGGAGATCATTAGAGGTCACTAGAGAAGATTGGAGATCTTTGTAGATTTTTGGAGATCATTGGAGACCATTAGAGACCTTTGGAGATCAATGGAGATCATTGAAAATCTTTGGAGATCACTTGAGATCATTAGAGATCAGTAAAGATCATTAGAGATCATTAGAGATCATTGGAGATCGCTGGAGATCATTGAAGATCATTTGAGATCACTTTAGATCATTGGAGATCACTGGAGATCATTGAAGATCATTGGAGATCACTTTAGATCATTAGAGATCACTGGAAACCATAGAGAGTATAGAAGACTGACCACTCGGAGAGGTCTGAGGGACAGGAGGCAGTAGCTGTTCTGACTGTTGGTCCAGGAGCTCCAGCGCGGGTACTCGCCCTTCTCCAGAACAAACTGCTCCCCGCAGAACCCCCGCTGCTGGAACGCCACCCACCTGCACACACACACATACAGATACACACACACACACAGATACAAAATACACATAAACATGCACACACACACAAACATGCATACACACACACAGCCACACACACACACACACACACACAGTTACCTCACACTGCGGCTACACTGAGACACTATTCCAAAGAACTGTGTTGAATGTTGAGATGAAATAAAGGGAAAAGGTTCTCACGGCCCAGACTCCACCACCACCGAGCCGATTTTCTCCAGGTTCTTCTCGTTCAGGTCCTTACACTCCGTGGACAGCTCCAGCTTCTTTCCCCGGAAGTTCTCGTTCTCATACAAAGCAATCTAACATAAATAAGCACCAAAAAACGGTTTATTTTAGGGTGTGTATTCTGTACGGGTGTTTATTCTGTACTAGTGTGTATCCTGTACTGGTGTGTATTCTGTAGTGGTGTGTATTCTGTACTGGTGTTTATTCTGTACTTGTGTTTATTCTGTACTGGTGATTATTCTGTACTGGTGTTTATTCAGTACTCGTATTTATTCTGTACTGGTATTTATTCTGTACTGTTGTTTATTCTTTACTGGTGTTTATTCTGTACTGGTGTTTATTCTGTACTGGTGTATATTTTGTACTGGTGTTGATTCTGTACTGGTGTTTATTCTGTACTGGTGTTTATTTGCACAGGTGGTTATTCTTTACTGGTGTTGATCCTGTTCTGGTGTTTATTCAGCACTGGTGCTTATTCTGTACTGGTGTGTATTCTGTACTGGTGTGTATTCTGTGCTATTGTTGATTCTGTACTGGTGTGTATTCTGTACTATTGTTGATTCTGTACTGGTGTGTATTCTGTACTGGTGTGTATTCTGTACTGGTGTTGATTCTGTTCTGGTGTTTATTCTGTACTGGTGTGTATTCTGTACTGGTGTGTATTCTGTACTGGTGTTTATTCAGTACAGGTGTTGATTCTGTACCGGTGTGTATTATGCACCGGTGTTTATTCTGTACTGGTGTTGATTCTGTACTGGTGTGTATTCTGTACTGGTGTTTATTCTGTACAGGTGTTGATTCTGTACTGGTGTGTATTCTGTACTGGTGTTTATTCTGTACTGGTGTTTATTCTGTACTGGTGTGTATTCTGTACTGGTGTTTATTCTGTACTGGTGATTCTTCTTTGCTGGTGTTTCTTCTATACTGGTGTTGATTCTCCACTGGTGTGTCTTCTCTACTGGTGTGTATTCTATACTGGTGTGTATTCTGTAATGGTGTGTATTCTGTACTGGTGTGTATTCTCTACTGGTGTGTATTCTCTACTTGTGTGTATTCTATACTGGTGTGTATTCTGTACTGGTGTGTATCCTCTACTGGTGTGTATTCTGTACTGGTGTTGATTCTGTACTGTGTGTATTCTATACTGGTGTATATTCTGTACTGGTGTGTATTCTGTACTGGTGTGTGTCCGGGGTCGCTGGTACCTTGTATGTCGCCCCGGCGCCCCCCTGGCTCTTCCCCGCTGCCAGCTGCTCGGGGGCACTCTGCTGATCCGACATCCTCCTGGTGCCAATCAAACCAACAACAAGAACCATAAAGCCCAGAGTTATTGTGTATTTTGTCTAAACTCTCCACACAAAACTATAAACTTCACTGAGCACCTAGTTTTCAGCTCAGAAGTGAAAGTGAGTCACACTTTTTTCAAATCAGCCTAAAAACAGGAGTTTTGCATTTACAGAATATCAGAAGTCAAATCATAGAGTTTTCTCCCTTGTTGGAGTGAACAACATATAATAGTTTAAATAAATCTAATCTTTCCGCTTCCTGGTTTGTTAGCAGGAATCTCTCTTTGTTTATTTTAATCTGAGATGAAACCGGGTTACAGACCAGCAGAGAAAAGAGGAAGGGAAAACTCCCCGGGGGGAGAGACACAGTACCTGCAAGTTGCTGGTCCTTCAGGCCGCTGCGTGTTTGTCCTGGCCGGGCGGGTGGTGGTGCCAGGGCATGTGTGTGTGTGTGTGTGTGCTGGGCGCGCAGTGGGCCGGGGGGTATTTATGGTTTATTTCTGTCCACAGCAGCAGAACTTTCTGGCCGCAGGATGCTGTTGATGCAGCAAGTCTGTCGCTCGCATTTGTGTCCGTCAGACTGCCTCTCAATAGGCTCGCTGGGTGGGCACGCGCTGCCCGCAGCCTCCAGCTTACTCTGCTGCCAATCTGGGTATAGCTGGCATCCACAGGGTTTCCAGCCAAAAGGATTCAGACCAGCTGCCCTCAGCACAACCCTGTTCCTCCTCACCTCCCTGTGGGCAAACCCAGCGGCGTGCCAGCCAGGGGCGCCACCTTCCCCTGCCTACCTTCGCTCCCTTATCTGCCCATTTTCACCCCCTCACCCTCCCCTGTCCACCTTCTCCCCCTCCCCGGCCCAATTTAACCCCCTCACCCTCCCCTGACCCACCTTCGCCCCCTCACCTGCCCACCTTCACCCCCTCTCCTTCCCCTGCCCAACTTCACCCCCTCACCGTCCCCTGCCCACCTTCGCCCCCTTACCTGCCCAACTTCACCCCCTCACCCTCCCCTGCCCACCTTCGCCCCCTCACCTGCCCACCTTCACCCCCTCTCCTTCCCCTGCCCACCTTCACCCCCTCACCCTCCCCTGCCCACCCCCTCTCCTACCCCTGCCCACGTTCACCCCACTGCCACAGGCAAAGACACAGTTTCTGTTTTTTGTGGGTTTTTGTGAATGCTTTGTTTTTTATTCTGCAAGGTGAGGCAAATTAATTTCCATTTTTACTTATTTATTTATTTGTAGAGCACAAAGGCAAGTCACGACGCTTCACACATATTTAAGACGAACTGAACTGAAGCGATACAAAGTGTGATTGTTTAAGAGAAAATAAAAGAAGTAAAAGCTGGAAAAATAAAACCTGAGATCTGGAAAACAAGACGGTTATTAAAGGACCCAGTAGCTAAACCGGCCTGACAGGCGCAGGTCTTCAGTTAAACAGATTAATCCGAGGTCTCCAGCAGGTCTGCACTCTCCCAGCATCTCAGGAGGAAGGGGTAGACCAAAACACATTTAATGACTTTTAACAATTCACAGCAATGTGAAATCTACTCTGAATGGAACCAGGTGCCAGTGCAGGGATACGAGTTCTGGAGCAGTTTGTCCATCCCTCATCTTTAATATTCTGAAGCTCCTGCAGAAATCCAGGCTGGTGGAGAGGATCTGCCCTCGAGGGAGTCTGAAGGAGTCTGAATGAGTCTGAATGAGTCTGAATGAGTCTGAATGAGTCTGAATGAGTCTGAAGGAGTCCGAATGAGTCCGAATGAGTCTGAAGGAGTCTGAATGAGTCTGAATGAGTCTGAATGAGTCTGAAGGAGTCCGCATGAGTCCGAAGGAGTCTGAAGGAGTCTGAATGAATCTGAAGAAGTCTGAATGAGTCCGAATGAGTCTAAAGGAGTCCGAAGGAGTCCGAATGAGTCCGAATGAGTCCGAAGTAGTCCTAATGAGTCCGAATGAGTCCTAATGAGTCCGAATGAGTCCGAATGAGTCCAAAGGAGTCCAAATGAGTCCGAATGAGTCCGAAGGAGTCTGAATGAGTCTGAAGGAATCTGAATTAGGCTGAAGGAGTCTGAATGAGTCTGAAGGAGTCCGAATGAGTCTGAATGAGTCTGAATGAGTCCGAAGGAGTCCTAATG
>JBBMFX010006755.1:0-13174 GCA_037832545.1 Rhabdalestes septentrionalis | reverse complement strand
GAATGTACGCTGCATGAGCACTGCACATGCCGACACATTTAATTAGCTGCCTGTCACCACATGAATCAAGAATAGTGCATGAAAACGGCTAAGACAGCAGGAAACGTTCTTTACGTCTGGCACAGTGTCCACTGATCTGTCACTGATCATCAGACAAACACATACTTACACACACACACCCCTTCATCAAAGAGCGTGTCTTAGAAAACAGCATGCCCAAAAAGCACTCATTTAGAATGAGCAGGTACGAACAGACCAGTGCAGAGCGATGAATGGGAAGATGGACAGATGTTTAACTCAAAAAGTGAAATGATTCTAGTTTACAGTGCTGAGAAAGGTTACAATCTAGAAACCAGGCAAACTGTAAATAACCATGCAAAAACCCAACAGATGTCGATTGCATATATTTTGCAAAAGCACAACATATGTGTTGGATTGTAAAATCGCACCAAATGCCTATTTTTCTTTTAATACTAAAACAAAATTCCTTTTTTTCTGACCTATTTCTTTCAGACAGAAACTTAAAGTGCAATTTACTGGGTCAAAAATGTGAACATCTACAAACTACACCTGAATCTACTTTAACACTATTAACACTATTATTCTAAGAGTCCAATCACAGAGTTTTGACTTGGCTAATATTTTGGAAAACTAAAAAAGCTGCCTTTAATTTCAGATTCAAGATGCTGCAATACAGACCCGAAACAGCGGAAACTCAAAGTCCAGTTAGATTTAACATATTTAAGCTAAAGGGACAGTCTGTGTTAGAAACCTCTCATTAATGGGACTGACTAAGGATCAGCACAGAGGATATGGAAGTCAGCCGAGAGCTCGGATCAGCACTAGTTCTTGTAAAACTTGGTGCATGTGACCCCAGGGCCAGCTTGTGTCTTCAGTCCCTTTAATTGGTGAACAGAGGATGCAGGCTTTCCTGCATGCAAGGGATTTATGGATTACCATTTGTTTTAGGATGATCATTGCCTGGGCAGGTCATTCCATATGCTAATTCCATATTTATTCAAATGAGTTAACCGAAGGTATCTGTCTCCTTTGAAACTCCACAGCAGTATTGATATCCACAGCCTAAGCTTTGAAGATATATTGGCTGCCGTGATTAGCGTTTGATGTATTTAATTTTTTTTTACTCCAATCAGTGAAACAGCTTAGGTGTAGCTTGTAGTTTTGAGGCAGAACTGATTATCTTAGGATGAAGAATACAAGCAGAAGATGTCCTCAGTGCACCCAGCTGAGATTAGGGATGGGTTTAAGGGCTCTTCTGATCAGGACTTCTTATTCTGATGAAGGATGTGAAGTTTTATAAGGATTTTTAATTTTATATTTATGTTCCACTCAGTAATGCATTAGATTCAATCAACTATTCTGCCACAGTCATAAAGACCTGTTCATTTAATGGTAGATCTGTTTCTTCAGAGGTGAGTAGGCCATGTACCTGTATTTACACACCCTACGCTGCTGGTCAACATCTACAGGGGACCATAGACTATTTTGCCAAAATCTGTTATTTATCATTAGACTGAGTTGAAGCTTGTCCATTTAATACCAAATAGTGCACTTCCCAAAACTGAGGCAAAGAGAAACCCAGTTCACTTCAACATTTGTAGTTAAAGTCAGTACTTTTCAAAAATATACTTGTCTACCACTGTATTTTCACCCAGTCCCATTGTGTAAATTACTAACACTGCATTAATGTTGCTTCATATTTTAAGAAAATATGATCTATAATGAGAAACAAACGTACTTAATAGGAAATCTGCGACAGTGACATTTAAAATATACATATATTTTTCATTTATTGTTAGAGTATGGCACAGTATTTCTAAAAAATACAGTAGTGATCTGAATTTTAGACCCTCTTAGAAAGGAGTTAAAGGGGGAACCTCAGAGTAATGGTACTGCAGAAAGTATTGGCAGCCACTGTGATTAAAATGGACAGTACAATTATGTTGGATACACTACAACACTGACGTCTATTATTAAACAGCAGTACTACAGACACATCTCTCTCTCTCTCTCTCTCTCTCTCTCTCTCTCTCTCTCTCTCTCTCGTTCTGTCTCTCTCTCTCTCTCTCTTTCTCACACTGCTGACCTTCTGTGTTGCCTCTGTATAATACAGTCGCAACTGCCGTGCTCTTGCACAGAGATGAAGGCTAAGATAAGAAAGCTGGAGCGATTCACAAAAGGCTCTGAAACAGTTTCGACCCAGCTAGCATTAGCTTAGCTTCGTTCTTAATGGACCTGCACTCAATCTCTGATTCACATTCAAAGTGAATTTAATTAATTGGCAAAAGTAATTACGGCCACATTTATATTCGTTTAGAGAGGGATAATTATTCAAAATTGTTGAAGCATGATCTTTAGAATAAGGCAAGTGCTGTTACAGTGGGAGATGGGCCTTTCTGTCTCAAGTTACTTTATATTTATTCATATATATATGTTTTTCATTCTGGAGAGGTTTTATCCCAACACTGCAAATGCATGATGTAAAATATTGGTAAAGCTGAGGAAATGAACTTTTCTCTAGATAATCCTTGCATACATCTCTCCACCATGTATGTGTTTTTAAAAGCATATTTAAACCCAAAATCGTATTTGAAAATCCAGCAGTGTACTCATAGCTATTATGTGTAAAAACTTTCTAGGAGGGAGCTTTTAGAGGCATTATATTCATTGGATGAACGGTTTCTATTATCCCCACTGTTCTGACTCCGTACAATTCTCTAGAATGAGGCTTTTCACATCAAATCACTCTGATTTACTTTGAACGATTTAATTATGTAGAAATTTTGAAAAATTTAAAGCCAACCCACCGAAAATGAGGCTCACTGATGTTATCACCATGGTAGATATAAAAAAAGGGTTGTATTCACCATTTAAAGTCTTAAAATGATTTTGAAGTTACTTCTTTTTGCGAAATGGTGTCATATGAACATTGCAGACGAACAGTCGGATGTGTAATAAATACAGTGCTATGGATTTTCTTTTGAAATGGGAGTTGATTCCTTACTGCAGGAGCGGTCTTTGTGAAAACGGAAGCTTCAACCCAAGCCCCATGCTGAATTAATCTCTCCATGATCAGCTAAAGAAATGCTGTCATCTCTTCACAATGTGGGCAAAGATATGTCTTGTGTGCCTGCCTCTCATTATGGCGGGGCTCTTCCCTATTCAGGTGCCAAGCAGCACTAAATGAAACTCACTTGGCTCTTTTTTAATGAAGAAATTCAATTCAGAGCTAAGGGGCTTCCGTTAAATGAAATCTCACACAATTATTTGAAGGAGATAAAGTCGTTCTCACCTCCTGACACAGTGGGGGACCTAGATTATGCAGATAGTGTGTTAAAAAAAGAAAGCAATCTTAAGATTGTGCTCCACTCTTTAACCCTTCAATACAGACACTATAAAGCCATTATTTCCGAATGCTTCACAGATTTTATTATATGAAGAATTTGATCTATTGTTATCATATTGCAGGAAAACGCATGAATTGGGATATAATTTACGTTTAAGTAAAAATCCATCAACAATAAGCATTTCCATAATAATGCGGATCGCACTAGGAGCTTGGGCACATGCTTTATTTTTGGCACATCCAATGATAAAGACAACACGAGGCTGGTTTTACATCATGATAGAAAACACAGTAGCACTGTAATTCCACATTTCATCTGTTTTACTTGCATGGGCATGCAGGTGCTTTGACTACTCCCGTTGGGGTTTTCTCAGGGGGTTCAAATCTAGTCAAAGACAAAAGTGAACACATTTCATGTTTGATTGTACATCTGTAGACATGATCTAAGAACGTGTATAGGTGAACATTCATGTTTAATACGTTTTATACATTAATTTGACAAGACAGTGCACATAGACAGATACAGATGTCCAGCAATTCATAGTGGCAGTGACAGGGCGCTGCAGTCTATGGAGTGCAGTATTCAGGGGTTTTATAAATAGCTCATGCTTAAAAATGTAAAAACATGTTAAATTAATAAATAAAGGGACATTCTCTAATGACATTTCCCAGCATGCTTTGCACAATATAATACCAAATCAGTGTAGTGCTAACCTAGCCACTGGTCTATTCCCTTATGAATACTAAGATAATTTTAGCATCAAATTCACATCAGTCACTAAATTATTTAAAAACCAGTGATTCTTTTTTTAGTACAAAATGCAAGTCAGACCTTTTTTTACCCATTTAGTTTTTGTTTGACTCTCTATATTGTAATGATGATTTGTAGTTGCGACACTGATACAGCTCCAGAAAGATATCCAGGTTCCTTGCAGTAATGTTAGTGATCGGGGACGTCTAAAAATTCAACCCAAAGCCTTTCTGAAGTTGTTGTTGCTGTAGTTGTTGTTGTATTTTGTTGTTGTTGTTGTTGTTGTTGCTATTCTTCTTCTTCTTCTTCTTCTTTTTATTAAAATTATTATTATTATTACTTTTATTTTTTATTATTATTATTATTTGCATGATGACTTTTGTTACTACTCCCAGCCTTGAGTGGTGCGACTTCAGAAAACTGTCAATAGATGTTTTCTGGTTTTGAGTAGACGCTCGGGCATGTTAGGAGGGTCAGAAACATGTTGGTTGCACATGTGCAGGAGTTCGAGTGCGTTAGCATCAAAATAGATTTCACCACCACACTGGAGCATGAATTAACGCATTACTGATTCACCATCAGCATCACAACATGCACAATTATCATATCACAGTTAGCAATTATTTCATTAGCTTGCTTCCCATGCTGCACCCTGGGTGTGTCTGTTCATTTATTTGTTTTTTTATTATTTTTTTTGTTTCTGTTTATATATCCTCTATTCTTTGTTTCTTCAGTCTGTTTTCCTAGTCCATGACTGCATCTGGAGTGGACTGAGGGCAAATGGGGCAATTACAGTGTGTAACCAAAAGAGGGAGCTATGTGTTTGCTTTTGCCCTTTGAAACCTGGGGGAGCCCCTCCTTCATGGGGTCCAGCAGTGATGAAAGTGTCACTTCCTTCTGTAGCCCTTTCTGAGTCACAGCGATCTTTAATTAGGCCAAATGTGAGACTGAGATCTTCTCTTTTTTGCAGCCATCCAGAACATTTCTCCTGATCCACCTTAAAACGATGTTCAGGGGATTCCTGGCGTGGTTTGTGTTGTGTGTAAAAACGTCCAGTAACATGACTGGTTTGTTTAGTCATGTTACTCTGTTTGACGTTGTGCAGTGGTTGCAGTGGTTTGGTCTAATCTTATGTTTTTCCACACATGCACTAACCCCTGTTTATCACCATCACAATGGAAATGAGCCCTGGGTTTGGACCCAACTGTCTGGGCCTTTTGTGGAAATGCAGGGTACTTTGGTTTGGTAGGTCCAAAGTTAGCTCATTCTATTTTTACTGTTCGCCCAACTATCCGTCTTCTATTCCCCTCTTCACTCTTTCCTTATCTATATCACTCCTTTGCTCTGTCTTCCTTAACTCTTGTTCTCTCTCTTGCTCACCCCCTCTCTCTAACCCACACTCCCTCATCTTCTCTCCTTTTATTCAGCCGGTGGAACCTTCCTCCCCTGTAGAGTCAGTTTCCGGATCTCAGTATGGGGTGAGACAGACAGCAGGTTGGAGAATGCAGTCTATAATTCGGTCTATACACAGACAGTGAGTGCTCTGGGCACATCTTTCCGCGCTGCTGGCAACATTCACAATCAATCCAGCATTAAAAACAAGCATCCACTTTTGTTTTTGCCAGCGTTATCAAGCATTTCTGCTGAGTGGAAGATGCACTAGAATATTGAGCACAAGTCCTAAATAGAAATGACACCAACCTTAGACCCAGGATCAGTATTCTATCAATACCAGCAAAAAAATGCTGATCCGATCTGATTCAGTAATGCCCTACAGATACAGCAGGTCCAGTAACATGTCTTCAGATGCAAGAGATTCAGTAATGCATCTAGAGATGCAGCAGGTTCAGTAGCACTTTAAGTGTCATAGAAGATTCTACACTCTACATGCAGATCATCATCATGTGCAGCAGATTCAGGACATCTTTAAAGGAGATCATCTACAAATGCTGAAGATTCAGTACATGTGTAGTAAATTAAGCAACAGAGGCTTCAGATTCAGAAATACAGATTCAGAAATACCAGATTCAGTAGCCTAACTACAAATGCTGCAGGTTCAGTAGCATATCTACAAATGCTGCAGATTCAGTAGCATATCTACAAATGCTGCAGGTTCAGTAGCATATCTACAAATGCTGCAGATTTAGGAGAATACCTACAGATGCTGTATTGTATTTGGTATTTTATTTAATATTGCACTCTTTGCATGCAGTATTGGACAAATATCAAAATCAGCCAATACTTTTTTACAGACATTACTGATCGTAATAGAGAAAATAGTATAATTCCATCTTTCCTCTACAAATTAGTTTTTGACAGTGTAGAAAATAAAAAAATTGAACATTTCTTACACAGGGAAATGTTATACTGGCACCATTATGGAGTAAAGCGAACTGCTTCCGTGTATATCCACGTAACACCATATTTGAACACAGAGCCACAACCACTGCACTATTATTATTTTGTTGTGGATGGAATCAACGAGTTTGATCTTTAGTGAACCGTGTCAGAGGTATATCCGTCAGAAACACTTTCCAAAGCAGCTGTGGGATCAGAATGATCGTCATTAAGCACTTCATACTGTTGACTAAAATTGTGTTTTACCGAGAGTGCCTCTGTTTGATGCTTTTAGATGTCTGCACTGCCTCATTTGTTAAAATTAGTTGCCTGATTTAAACCTTTAGCTTCCAAAACAGCAACCGTCTATCAGTCCATCCACTCATTAATCTGTCTGTCAGTTTCTAACTTGCTCCGTTCTCTCTCTCTCCCTCTCTGTTTCTGTTTCTCCCCTCCTCGGTCACCCGCTTCATGTGAGTTTTTCTGTGCTCTGTGTGCAGTTTGAGCCATAGCTCCTTTGAGCTTTGCACTACAGAGCGTGATCAATTATTCATCAGCATACATAATTCACATTACATCCCTGCTCAACACAGTGGAGGCCAGGCATCTCTCTCTCTCTCTCTCTCTCTCTCTCTCTCTCTCTCTTTGCCTCCCACAAAAAGATCCTTGCCTCTCCTTCTTTCCGTCTCCATCTCCCATGATCCCCCGTTCCTCTTCTAAATCTCATCCATCTCTCTTACACTCCACTGCCTCTCATAAAATCTCTTTCTGCCCCTCTTTCACAATCTCTCTGCTCTTGTCTGCAAGTGTTTGCTTGCACTTCCATTCTCTCCCCCCTCTCCCCCTTTCTCTCTCTCTTTCTTCTATTTCTTCCTTTCTCCCCTTTTCTCTCTTACAAGGTAACTGCCAATGTATCTATCTATCTGTCTCTGTCTGTCTGTCGGTCCGTCCATCCATCCATCCATCCATCCATCCATCCATCCACACAGCAATGTCTCCTTCTTGCTATTTCTTTCTGTCTCTTTCCTATTCCCATCTGTCCACCTTTGTATTTTATTTTTATTTTTATTTCTGTATCTTCCAGTCTTTCCTATCTCTCCCTCTCTTTCACTCTCATCCTACGTCTACACCTTCAAATCTCTCATCTTTTCCTCTCGCACCCTCTTATTTTTTTCCCCTCTCATCAATATGCACTTTATCTTCCCTGATCCTTCTCCGACTTCTCTCTTTTGCACCACAGCTCAGAGAAGTCAGTGTGTGCTGGCATGGGGATGCATTACTAATGTCCTGATGCCTGCTCTGTTCTACTAAAGCCCATTCCAGGCCCAAATGAGCAAGAGAAAGCCCAGCCTGGCACGTGTGTGTGTGCGTGTGCACACACACACACTCCGTGCATATACATCTCCTGCCTGGTTGGTTTCCTAGCTGGGTGTTGCTTTGATAGTTGTTGCACCATAGTGGTCTGGCAAAGACCTTCACACTCCCACCTCCAGCAGCATCTCATGACTCACACACTGCACTTCACAACCATCTGTGTGTGCATGCATAGGAGTAGATAGTAGAACAGCCTTGAAGTCACATCAGCTACATACTGCACAAGATCAAATCCCACACTGTCCCACAATGTTCTTCTCCCGGGGCATTTTTGCACACTGTCAAGTTACAAAGTGTTTTCACACCCAAACAATAAAGAACCACAGTTTTCTCTTTTTGTACTCTTAAATTGCTAGTTCAAACTGTACGTATACGAAAACAAAGTCCCAGGACTGGGGGTGTAATGGTACAGAATGGTTACAGTTCGGTTCACAATATATGTCTGACATCATGGTTCGGTACGGTTACAATAGAGCGAAGTTAAGTAACAAAAAATTCTAAATGGTGAGGCTCGGTTTGTTTTCATTTATTTTAAATAAACAGCAGTGTATTAACCAGTAAACCCACATTCTTTCTTATATTTTCATGTATGGATTACAAAAAAAACAAAACAGAACAGCTTGTGTTATTATTAGAAATTAATAATAATATTAGTCTTACTTTATAGAAAGTAAGTGAGATGGTAGGTATGGAATTATCTTGCCAACTGCCAACTTTAGTTTCTTTTTTTTTTTTTTTAATAAGGCACAAGAATATTTTCACATTTTCATCTAGTATGTGAAGAAAATAGCAAACAAACTCAGAGTGAAAACATGCACAGGAAAAAGAAATCTTAAAATATTTTGCAACAAAATAAATGTATTCTTTCAAGTATTATTCGTTTAAGTAAAACAAATCACATTAACTGCGTAATTAACTGTTAACTTTATCTTTTAAAAAATTGTCCACATTGTCTATTGCGACGGCAGATCGGCTGGCAGTTACTATGTCACCGTTTTTTTGGTGATCTACGATTCACTCTCCATTGCCTTCGCAATTCACTGGGAACCCGAAATAATCCCACATGCTCAATTTAAAAGACGCAGGCCGGTCTTCCAGCTCATCTGTGCCATTTTCAGTAGCCATGTTATGAGGCTTTCATAAGATGCGAATTTGCTTGAAGCTAAACTTTTTAAAGGTCGCTGTTTAATGTTTCCGTATGAAACTCACACTTGTAAATTTAGTTCCACATTACTTTAATCACGTCTTCTCCCTCGTAACTTGAATTCTCAGTATGACATCATGTACCGAACCATGACACATCTACTGTGACGGTTCATAATGAATACATGTACCGTTACAGCCCTACCCAGGACACACCAGGCCACCCAGGGGACAGCATTATGAGCTGTGGTTGGTAAAACATTTTTCTTTTTCTTTTTGTGATGTATTATATGAAAGCAGCATTTCCATTTAATGTACACATTTTAAGTAGCCTTTAAAACTTGTAGAGCACTAAACCAACAGGGCATGTCCTTTCATGTTCACACACTAATTTTACATCAACAATTAGCATGTAAAGCTATTATAAGACTCTGGCTACAACATGCTGTTTCCTTTCATGCCAGCACAATGAGCTTGTGCATGAAGGCTGATAGCAGCAGTCTTTGCAGTGTGTTGGAGAGCTGATGAGCTAACGGCAAGAGATCATCATATGGACACATTTGGCAATATTTATGCAATGACTGCACCTTTAGCAGGTTTAATTCATCTCACCTTTAAAAGAGTGGGACAGTCAGAAAGAAAGTCATTCACAGATTGTAATCTTAAAGGCACAGTAACAAAACAGCCTCTCTAATTCAGAGGGTCCGAGGAGAGTTTGGAGCATAGTCGTGTGAAAAAAAATATCCACCGGTTTTGGCTGCACAAGAAATTTCCCATGTGGGAAATGAAAGATAAAATACATAGACATGCATGATAGGAAGCCTTTGATTCATCATTTAAGTGTAATAGGAACATTCTCTGAAAGCCATGTCATGATGAAACGATGCATTTCATGAAGTCCTCTAACATTTCTCCATGCCATGTTCTTGTTAAATTCCAGCAGGTTCCATCCCAGCTCTACATGCTCCCTCATCTTCCATGCATTCTCTCTTCCAAACCTTTACTCCACTCCATTCCCTCAGCATTCTCAGCAAGAAGGTGCGACTTTCTGAAGACAGGTGGAGCTTCCAGTGCGGTGGGCGGTGCTGGAATATTTTTATCCTCTAGGTGTGGGACCTGTAGGTTTGTTCCACTTTGCGGCACGCCCCCTGCACAGGTTCCTGTTGGGAAGCCTTTGGCCTCACCTTCCACCATCCCGTCTCACGCCTGCTGGGGGATGTTTTGGTGTTTGCAGTGCATGGGCTGTGGGAAGAGTGGTCCCCATGGAGCCTGTGTTCAGTCACGTGCGGGCGTGGCTCGCGGACGCGGAGCAGAAGCTGTATGGTTCTTCAGCATGGAGCCGAGCCCTGCGGAGGGCCCGAGGTGCAGACCAAGCTCTGCAATATAGCTGTGTGCCCTGGTTAGTACCATTCTCCATTTCTCCGTAACTCTGAGGCAGACTCCAGTTCTAGAGAGCCACAGCACTACAGTTCAGCTAGTTATAAAAGCTGATCCGTAATTCCTACAGGGCTGTGGCCCTCTAGGACCTGAGGTCGACTCTCCTGCTTTAAGGTCTAAAACATAACCCGTGAATGCAGGCAACCGCAGACGCTCCAGGCCTCCTCAGGCCAGGCTAGTTTTGGGATGTTTGGGTGTTTTAGGTGTGTTAAAAAGATCACCCAAAAATGGATAGCACAAGCTTCTTTCTGCTTTCACCCAAAATTTATAGCATTAAAAAAATTATAGTTTTAATTGCAACTATTGAAAGAACAGCAGGTCCGGTTTGCAGACACTCTCATTTGTCCCCAATGGCCCCCTTGTATAGGGAGATTTTTAACTACCACAGAAACATGAAAATACACAGTGGTAGGAGGATTTTGGACAACAGGACTTGGATGTCAGATGTCCAGCACATGCGCCTGACCATAATTTCAAAATTACGGAAAATGTCCCGGCTTCTTATAACAGTCAGACTCTCTCCCAGCCCCCCGTAACTAATTGTTTTGCACTAGAAGAGCCATAATTACTCGAATTGCCAAAGAGTAAACGAAGAATAATTGTAAAACCACAAATTTTTGTACTGTTAGAAAACAATCATGTGTTACTTGTTTTATCCATTATTAAGTAGTAACTCTAGACAACAAATAAATATCTTAACAAATAACTGTGTTTTTCTGTAAGAAATGTGCTGCATTTCAACCATTCTCTCATATGTGAACATGCACAATTAACCATAAAAGGAATTTCTGTACTCCCTTTTATAATATTATGCAGTGAAATCTTGCTTCTTTCGTTAATCTGCCAAATGTTCAAATTTGTAACAAGTGGCCTATGTTTAGAAAATGAATCAATATGGAAAAGTGTTTAAATAATGTAGTTTTACATTACATTATGTAGTGGAATCAAACTGGAATGAATTCCTAACAGGTCTCTATGTGGGAGTCTGTGCATTGTGTAGGCTGAGGATTCTGTAGAGGCTCGACCCTAAAGCTACAGTCGACACTGATATTGTGCTTATAAAGTGATGTTCAACATACACTTGGTTCAACCCAAGCTTTATAAGGAATTGAATAGGTATGTATGCCATAACCTGTATAGTTGGATCTCTAAATATTGTTTTCTTTCCAAATATTTAGTAAGGCCAATTAGACAAGAGCGGGCAGGCTGAAATACCACTGCTAAAACAACATACTGCTCACGGGGGTAGTGAGAAAGGAGAGCTTTGCTACAGAGATGTAATAGAGACGAATAAAAAAACTCTTTTGTGCTTTTGAAATTTCTCATAAGAATGTCAGACTAAAATATTCTTACAATTTAGTAATGGCCAGAAGACAGAATATATGGAGGTCTTGTTTGGTTAGAATGTTCACACCTTAAGATTTGGAGGAGGTTAAAATGTCCGATTTGGCCTTTTTGTGTGTTTAAAAACCACAATACGCTCCCCAAACATGAGCTCGCAGTGCTTCATTCTGCGTTTTAGTGCCTGCGTGGGTTGTGTTTCCGACCTAAATCTCTCCTCTCTTGCTCTGTCTCTCCCACTTCATTCCTACAGCCCTTGTGTTTGTCATTATCCCTGTGTTTTATTCATGGTCAGCTGTTTTCTCTGGTAGGCCACTCTATTTCTCTTCTAGAAAAGTCTTCTGTTTCATGTTCACGCGCTCCTGTCTTGCGACACATTGGTGACCTTTTCCGGCCTCTTTCTGTTAATCCTTCCTGTCATCTGTTCTCTACACTCTCTCTCTCTCTCTCTCTCGCTCTCTCTCTCCCTCCCTTCCTCTCTCTCTCTCTCTCTCTCTCTCTCTATCTCTCTCTCTTCCATCTCACACCTTTAGTTTTCCTCTTCATTTCGCTCATCCTGCTAGTCACAGCTTGAGCGTGTCCGGCCCGGCTCAGACATACGGAAATGAGCCCGGCTAACCTTATTTAAACGATTCCGCAGATGTGTGTGCACCTGCTCAGGTTGTGTTGATTCACGGTTCCAGCGCCGCAGTTGCCTTACTGTGCAGGAGGATGCGAGTCTCCGATTAGTTATTACCTCGCCGAGATGAGCAATAAATCATTTGACTGTTACATTTCAATTTGGTTTCAATTTGAGCAGTCCCCTCTTGTTGAAAACCTCCATTATGCTGCCAACTCAAGGGTTAGGGGTGACGGCCAATCACTATGATTGCCTTTGATTCGAAGAGGCACGAATGAACAGCCTGGCCAATCTGCGCAAGTGCCGTTTTGACGGACAGTGATTACGGCCTGTCAGCGAGCAGATCCTTTACCTCCCCCCTCCAGGGTTTCTCCGCCGTAACACCATCTCACCTACCTCATATTCAAATCCCATTCCAGCGTCAGCCTGCGCGGCCACCGCTGATATGCAATCCCTTCACAGCAATTAAAGCGAGGCTGGGTCAGGTCACACTAATAGACACTTCTGCTACTCACTGAAGCATAGTGGGCCATGAGAATCTCTTTAGACATGTTGAATTACACCAGGATCACTGCTGTTGTAGCCTGACAGAGCAGCGGTTCTTCCTCGCTCCACAGGAGCCGTTCCTATTGTATTCTGGTGCTTAGCGTCTACAGCGAAGCAGTGAAATAGGAGAAGTATTACTTCAGTATAGTTAGGGTGATTCACTTAAATACAATTCAATTTAAATGGGAAGTCATTAGGCCCTCTCTGAAGACATGGAAGGTCCTGATGGTTCGCGATAATAGTCACCACACGTGCACAG
>JBBMFX010006728.1:0-13176 GCA_037832545.1 Rhabdalestes septentrionalis | reverse complement strand
CTCCCACTTCCTGTTTATATAGCGTGACACGTAATTCCCTTTGACCTTGACATGTCACGTGCCTGTGTATGTGTCACCCTTTAATTGATTCTTGATTCATTTGTAAAGAATTCATGTGGCTCTTACAATTTCCTTGATTTTAATGCCTTTGATTGATTTACATATTCTTCATAACTGATTCAGAAACCAGAAACAATTTTCCTTGATGCCTTTAAATGATTCAATAATCAGAAGCAAGTTCTAGTTTTAACACCATTCATTGATTCAGAAGTCTTTCAAAAATGGTTTTTAAATCAATAAAAAATGTTCTTAATTTTACAAGGAATCCATAAGCATGATTTTTTAGAAAGAACTGCCACTCTAAGGGGTAGATTAAATGTGTTAAACAACAGATATGAAAGGGCTGATGAAGTCATGTGTTATCAAGCTCATGTTCTTTAAATCATCCCTATTTTTACTGTATTTTTACTGTATTTTTACAGTGAGTGATCAGTGAACCCCAGAAGCAGAATCTGTTTCATGGATCCACTGATGGATGAGCTTGACCCTGGATTTCTCATACTGCCAGGCCAAAGTGACTAATGGGGTCACCATATTGTTCCCTCGACACTTTGAAGCACCTTTGAGCATAATGTGATTCTGAACAGCGATTGACACGACAGATTGCTTTTAAGGATTATTTCCTTGATTATAAGGGGAGGGGTTGGACATTGGGGGTCTGCACACAAAATATCTCAGCTATTGCCCTTACCTTAAAATAAACACAAATCTACATCAGTGAGGAAATCAATGGTGCAAATCCATTGTCATTTAGAAGTAGAACTATTTGATTGGGTCAGATCTGACAGGAGTCAAGGTCGGCAGGAGACAATCCATTAAAAAATATGGCGTTTTGTCACATGGCAAACTAAGGGACTGCTTAAATGTACAAATAAAATTGTTGCACGTTATACAATCACACCTTTGACTAATGGGAATGCACTTCTGTACCAGTCCATTCATACATACATGTATGACTTCTATATAGGTACATACACTACCAGTCAAGTTTTTGCACAGCACTTTTTCATTAAGTTTTATCCTTGTTCAATACTAAAGAGTTTTTAAGTGAACAACTGCAAATGAAAATAAGTCAAATAAAACCTTAATAGTCTGTAACAGTGCAGGTCTGACTCCTATTAACTGGCTGTTGGTGCTGAAGAGCCAAATTTCTAGACTGTCCTTTAAATACACAATACACTTGTTCAAGTTTCATTATTTAATAGTTCATTAACCCCCCCCCCTTCGTGACTGGATGCACATTACAATGTTAATTATAATCATATTAGGTGACCTTTTGTATAAAATGAAAAATGGCATTTCCTGGCTAGCAAAGGAACTCAATGGTGAATAAACTGTAAATGTATTTTTAGCAAAGAATATTGAGTGCATTTGTGTAGAAAATATCATTGCACGCCAAAACTTTTGACTGGTAGTCTACGTCTGTACCGCAGGGGCTTTAGCTCACACCCCATATCGACAGCATACATGACTACAGATGCCGATCACTGTGGAATCTCTTCATACTGGTGTGAAGTACATACCCATGTATCATATCATGCTTTTTTCCTGTCAGATAAATTCAGTGTGTGTGTTTACGGAGCTAATTGGCAGGTTTGCTAATGGTATTAAGGGAAGAATTGTAAATTATGATGCTGGTTTACATGTGTGTTTGTGTGTGTGTGTGTGTGTGTGTGTTTGTGCAGCCCGGGGGGTGTGAGAGGGAACTTATTAGCTGGTAAAGCCAGGCGCTGAGTGTCATTTTATATTTGTCAGGATTTCAGATCCTTCCTCCGAGGGTTGGGCTCGTTCGGCTGAGGCCCGGCGCTCCTGGAGACAACACGACATCAATTACCATAAAAACCAAACAATTAGCTTCCCTCACCGCTCTCAAGGTGGTTTAGTGTCACACCGTAAACAAGCCCTGCTTAACGCCGCCTGACGAGTGCAAAGCGATGATAAAATCACTCCTGATTTCCCGGGAAATAGATCAGGATACACTGGAGAAGCACAAATACTGTTCAGAATCAGAATCACTTTATTGATCCTTGAGGAAATTGCTTGTGTTACTACTGCACAGACACACAGAGACACAAAGGCAAGGACAATATACATAAAAAGTCTAATCTAGAGGTGTGCAAAGCAGCCGCAATTTGTAACTGTATCTGTATTTGTTGAAAGGGGAAAAGTATTTGTATTTGAGGAAGATTCATAATGCAAGGGGGTTAGGGTTACTTATTTTTTTAAGTATATGTCCGAATACTGTATTCGTAAAAAAACACGTTATTTGTGCCTTTCTGAATACCATATATGGGTTCGGCTCCACCCCTCATCTGAACGTATCCAATATAAACTCTATGAATAATTTAGATCAATAACTTGCTGTTAAATTAATTGCTTGTAACACAATATTGGATTGGAGTTAGGGTTAGGGTGAGGGTTAGGGTTAGTACCGAATGTTATTGCACAAATAAATGAGAGGAGAGGGGGCCAAACCTGAAAAGGCTACAATGTGGTGTTATTACAAAGGAAAATTCTGTTAAAATGCCTAAATTGTCAGGTGTCAAGTGTCAGGTTCAGTGTCGTAATCACAGTTTACAGATTTACACAGGAACTCGAGAACTTCATTGTGTTCATTTAGATTCTCAAATGAGGCATTCGATTAAAAACAGGAAGCGTTTGTTTGCTGTAATAGCAAAAAAAAGGCTTTTCTATTGATTATTGAGAAGAATATGAATAATATTGGACGTGCCACTTTTTTTCTCCACAATATTCATTGTCTTAATATCTTATTATTGTACATCGTCTATGCACAGAGAGTCTCGAGAACTTCAGACTTAATGTGTTCATTTTGATTCGCAAATAAGACATTCAATTAAAAAAATACAAAAAATGCAAAACTAAAGCGTATACACAATGCCAATCCAATTTTTCATTGAGCGCAAATCATAAAACACCAGAGTGTCTGGTTCTCCTCTCTTCACACAGTCCAGATTTCTCCTCTTTTTCCCGTGAATTGAGCTCAGAGTGAAAAATAATGAAATGGTTTAAAAGCGGGGGCGTTTTATGTACCCCAGGGTCCTGGGAGGGTTTGGAGGGTTTGGAGGACGTGGATAGCTCAGAGAACAGTGAAAGTGTGTGGAGGCGCCAGGCCTGGGACTGAGGAACCCTGAAATCCAGATCATCACTCCTTCGCAAATCCTTCACTGAGAGTCTCGCCGTGTTTGAGAAGAGAAGCACTTAATACAACACTCAAGGAACATCAATATCAAACCAACAGAGAACAAAGTATCGCAAAACCACTCCCTCGTCCTCACATGTTTGAGAACGGAGCTCTAAACGGAATGAAAGTTTAATAATATGCTAACATGACTCGCCCCATTCTTCTCCAGCAGGGGCGATTCACTGTTTTTCACTTTTTGGGTCCATCCTGCAAATCTTCACTCTCATACTGTGTATAGTAGATACTGAATCATTCATTGTGGCAATTGAATCACTTTTAGTAGATACTGAGTCAGTCATAGTAAATACCAAACAATTCATTGTAGATATGAAATATTTCATACAGATATTCAGCAGTAAATACTGATTCATCCATAGTGCAGCTAAATGGATTATAGTAGTTACTGAATAATTCATAGCATGAACTGAAACAATTCTAGTAGATACTGAATAATTCATAGCCATTACGGAGTATTTCATACTGGTTACAAATAATTAATCACAGTCATTGAATAATTTATACCCCCTTATTTTATTAATTGTTTTCAAATAAACGCATGAAATTTGCATTGACTTGTAAGCGATTAATTGAATTTATGTGTATTTTTATATATACGCTTGGAAATATACATTCATATACAAAATTATTCATACCCCTAGTTAATTTTGACAAGCAAGTTTCTTTTAGACTAGAAATGACACAGGCGTGGATAATCAGACAATGTACAAGAGGCGTCACTGTGGAAATAAATATTTCTCAGCTTTTATTTATATTTGAACAAATGTCCAACATCAGTCATACCTATGGCAAACTGTCCCAGTCTGTTGGGAAATACGAGTGGAAACGCGCAAAAAGCTCATCAGCAATTATAGGAAGTGTTTGATTGCTGTAAAAGCCTAAAAAGGGGCTTTTTCTACTGATTTTTGAGAAGAGTATGAATAATACTGGACATGCCATTTTTGTTCAAATGTAAATAAAAGCTGAGAAATATTTTTCTCCACAGAGACGCCTCTTGTACATCGTCTTATTATCTTCCGGGAGACGCCTATGTCATTTCCAATCAAGAAGAAACTTGTTTATAACTAAGCCAAAATGACTAGCTCAAAATTTGTCAGGGGTGTGAATAATATCGTTTAACTGTATATTGCTTCCTGGAGCCCGGTCTCAGTTTTTGTGCAGCCATCACGAAATACAATTTAATCAAAATAAGTTCTCAGATCACGATTTTGGGCTTTTTTGGTGCCAGGACAACGCTTCAGTACCCGGACAGTAAGAGAGAAATAATGAGCTGATTCCTCACCTTAACCTAAACCTAAACCTAACCTTAATCATGACCTAACTTAACCTAACCTTAATCATAACTTAACCTAACCTTAACCTAATCCTAACCTTAACTTAACCCTAACCTTAACCTAACCTTAACCTAAACTTAATCATAACCTAATCTTAACCTAACCCTAACCTAACCTTAATCATAACCTAACCTTAACCTTAACCCTAACCTTAACCTAACCCTAACCTTAACCTAACCTTAACCTAACCTTAATCATAACCTAACCTTAACCCTAACCTTAAACTAACCTTAACCTAACCCTAACCTTACCCTAACCCTAACCTTAACCTAACCCTAACCTTAACCTAACCTTAACCTAAGCTTAACCTTAGAGAGATCGGGTTGTTTCCTGAGGAAGCCCCGTCATCTGCAGATACCAGCCAGTACCCAGTTCATCTTATCAACAATTTATTTCATCAGGTGCTTCGCTGCCAGTCATGTTTCACAGGTTGGGGTGGCTGTGGGTCCCTGTAAAATACTGGTACGCTACAAGAACAAGAGATCACTGCTTGTGCCACTTTTGTTTACCGGTGGAAATAAAGATACCCTACGATGGGAATGTGAAATTGTGAAAAATGGAAAATCGTAACAAAGACAATGCAGGCAAAATCTGTCCCAGCAGAGGAAGAGCCGTCTGCATGTTTGCGGTGCGACCATGCCTCCCGCTGATCTGACTCGGAGAGATGCTGCGACGTTCACATCCAGAAAGGCTCAAATGTTAAGTGCACTATAAAAAGCTCGGCGGTCGGCTCCCCCAGGCCTGTCGACTCCGCGGAAAGGTTTGTTTCTCACGCTAATGATGCCCCCACTCGCTCCTCAGTGATATGTAAATAACAGGAGAGAAGCCTCTGCATTTACTGACATTTAACCTGGGCCACTGCCTCAGCAGAGTGGCGTCTGACATCGAGCCAAACGCAAACTCCTAGCATTCCAGTCACAAAGGGGGAGGGCATAACAATCATATCCACAATATCTGCCAGCATCAATATAAAACAAAATGTACTTAAAATCTACCTTATTTTACCCGTGAAAATATGCGAGCCCCCTTCATTTGAATTAAGTGGCCATTCATTTGTAAACCGATCCCTTAATTGAGTGTGAAACCCCGTAATCCTAAATATGAGGCGTTAATTCAGGAGGTTCAGTTATTTAAGGTGGAAATTTAAAAAAGAAAGTAAAAATTCAGTAGTTTTACCTTAATCCCCCTAAATTGTGCACTTTCACCTTTAAATTTCCTTAATTTCCTGGACATTAAGGTAAAAATTAAGGCAATTTCAAGGGGTAACATTAAGGGATTTGATTTCATAGTGGATTCTGGTGATACCTCGAATTAGAAGAGAATATCCATAATGCATTGTGCCTTTCAAAAGCACCGCCCCAGATCTCACGTCACAACATGACTCTTAACAAAGACCTCATTGTTATTTTTAGACACAGAGCCCAGCATCAGTCTCCATTTAACGCAAAACATAACGAGGTTCTTTAAAATCAGAAAAGGTTCACTCACAGAAATATCTGGCTCAGTTCCAAGGGTTTCTGTATTTCAAATGAATGTAAAATTTCCATCCATTTGAATGACTGAGATTTAACAGAAATAGGCCAGTAAACTTTATGTGCTGCGTATCTGTCAGTCACATGTAAATGAAAAAATTAAGAATGAGAATTATGTAATAATACCAATAAACCCAATGGGATTTGAATAAAGAACACCAGATTTATGTATGAATATTTCTTGATCCAAAGCTCATATGTTTTAACTGATTAAATTTCATTGTTTTCACAATTAACAGATTTATGCAGATTTTAAGGAATTTGAATAAATACATTCTGCAGATGCAAATACCTAAAAATAAACGATGCCATGAATAATATTTCTGACACATCTCATTTGTGTTTTGACAGAACCCCCAAAAACGTTTTGTTTGTACAGAAACAGCTGTTAAGATGCAGGATTAAGTAAAATAGCAGCTAATCTGGTTACGAAATAAACCTGAAGTCTTTTTTTTTTGCTCTCTTTTTAATCAGGGGTCAGTTTAATCAGCCAGCAATCAAACTCAATTCACCACAAGATTTGGAGTAATTACTGAAGACTTAATGAATTTCCGTGTTAAAATAGATGAGAATTTTTGGCCTTGTGCCTCCTGAGTGCGACCCAGCGGCACACCTATCTGTCCCCTCTGTCTCTGAGGACAGACGTGGTGGAGCTGTAAATAAAGTAACAGCCCGTGTCTGAGCTGAGAGGCTGCTATGAGCTTCTCACTGGAAGAAGCTTTGAGGGGTCTCACAACTGAAGGAAAGTCCACATCAGATGAGTGTTAACAACGAATGACAAGGACAGTGTCCACACCAGGGGTCAGCGGCTCCCGGCGAGAGGAGCTCATGAAGGAGCCTTTGAAAATAATGAACATGACATTCCTCCAGTGTGTCCCTATACGCCTATAGGTCACCCAGACGCTTGGAGAACTTGAAGTTGTTGCTATAGAACCAGTTAAAGAGGCTTTGGCCGCAACCGGGGAATTTTTTGATCATGCTGTATATTCTGCATTGACTGGTACCAGCTCGGTTTGGTTCAATTTGGTTCTACTTGGGTCGGTTTGGTTTCGGACTATAATTTCTCCACTGACTGGTACCGGCTCAGTTCAGTTCAATTCGGTTCTATATGGGTCAGTTCAGTTTCGGACTGTAGTTTCTCCACTGACTGGTACCGGCTCAGTCCGGTTCAACTCTATTTGCTTTATTTGCTTTTCCATCACAAAAATCTGGAACCTTGTACTTGGTACCATTCTTGGTTCCACCTTGGCCGAGGTTTCAGAGAGCGGTGAACTGATACTAAATGATGACGCATAAATATTATCGATTGGTGGCCATTATAGAGACCAGTTACATGAAAGCAACCCTCTAATTGTGGTGGAAAACTGTCGCTCCGAAACCAACCTGAACAGAGCAGAACCGAACTGAACCGAACTGAGCCGGTACCAGCCAGAGTAAAAAATCCCCCTTTTTACTCTGTAGTTCAGTCCTGCAAAAGTCCTGTTCAGATTGTTTTAAGCTATGTAAAAAGTGTCTTTCTGCCAGCATTATTAACAGTAGAATTAAAGAAGAAAAGAACAAAAAGGGTCAAGATTTGGGTTCTTTTTGTAAAAGTGGTTGATACTGTGTGAGCTTGTGAGGAGAACACAGGTTCAGTTCCAGATTCCTCCTCCAGCCGTGGCTTGGATTTGTCAAATTCCAACGTCAGCTTCTAGGGTAGCTTTTCACTCGGACCTCACTTGGAAGTGTGATGCTCTGGATAAGTAAATAACCACAGTGAATCTAAATGTAAACCTATATTTAAAAATAACCAATGATGCTTATTTTTTATCTCGCTTTTACCCACTGAGGGCTGGGATTGGCTCCAGCTTTCCCCATCGCTGATGATTAGATCAGATGGATGGATGGATAGATTAATGGGTGGAAGGAAGCATAGATTAACTCATTAAGTAATTGTTGGGAGGACGGATATGATGATGGATGGATGAATGGGTGGGTGGAAAAATGTGTGGAAGGATGGATAGATGAATTGATTAACTAATTAACGGGTGGATGGATGGATGAATGGATGGATGAGGGATAGATGGCTTGGTGGATGGATGGACAGATAGATGGGTTCAGCCCTGCACTATATCGCTCCCTTTGTTCTCCATGTCATCCGCAAGGTTCCATCCTTGGAAACACACTGAAATGCCAGAGAAGGTTCAAAACCTCCTGTTTCATTGTTTTTCTCCACAAAACAGCAACATGGCTTGGAGCAAATGCACCATACATCGTAAAGAGTCACTGTTCAGCTCCTTACATGGCATGTACACAATGAAGGCATGTCTGCGTCGCTCTGATAATTTGTTTGTTCATGGCGAAAGCCATTAAAATATTACCCTCCTCCCCGCACCCTGTTAACACATTTAATATGCACACGTTTTGAATAAATCATATTTAAATTGCACTTACATTGATTACCCGCAATGGAGAGGGGAAGAGAACAATACAGTGAAATTGCCTTTTGCGGGGCGCTGACTCGGCTGCAAGAGACTCGAGCATCAAAATAACATTAAGAGGTTTGCTTTATCGGCGGCGGTTAAGAGGAGGTAGCGACAGATGCTCCTCTCCGCAGTGTGAGTGGAGATTAGTGTACGTCTCTCCATGACTGACTTCCATCCAGAGCTCATAATTGCGCTGGAAATTACGTTCTGCAGTAATGGAGCCTGCCAAAGCACAGATCAGGGAGAGTCAAGCTTTGTGGGATACAGGATAGATTCCATGAGGGGACGTTTTTCGGTTCTTTGTTGCTGGTTTCTGTGATTCAAAGAGGCGTGAATAACTCTTAAAACCCAGAACCCAGCCGGCATGGTAATATTCTAGGCTTCGACACTCAGACGTGATACACGGGGGCATCAGTTTGTGATGGGGATTAAAGAGTGTTGTTCATTGAACACGTTCCTTTTCATGAACGCTGAACTGTACGAATCTGTTTACAAATTGTGAATGGGGACGCGAGTGACGTTCACACTCGTGAGACTGAACGCAGCTCAAGTTTTACGTTTGCTGATTACAGACCAGCATTTTTAAAGCTTTGAGTCCGGATGCTTCTGCAGAAGCAGTTTGTTTTAACAATTGAGTTCATTTTTTTAAGAAATCGGAGTAGATTTAAATGTGTAAAACCACACGTTCTCTCTATTTTAGTTCTGTTCTTTTCTGCGCACTATTGTCTGAACGTTGCATTTTAGGCCGACACAGTTTGTTTACATTTTGTGTTATTATTGTCTGAGTAAAGTTTCCATATTCTGTAAACCTGCACCTTGTTTTTTTTCACTTTTAGAATATCATAAGCGTTGCTGAAGTTTTAAAATCTATCCTCAACCTCAAAACTGGTTTTTAATGTCTGTGATTGTTCAGTGGTGGGACAGATAGAGGGACGCTGATTTGAAAATGTAAAACAAAAAATAAAAACTTATAAACGAACGTGAACTAGTTCATATTTTGAACTGTGAACTTGGTTCAAAATAAAAACTAACAACTGTGAATGTGAACTTGTTATTTTTCAGTGTGAACTGGTACAAAACTAAATTGCATTTGTAGTTGAATCTGAGCTGAGTTTAACCACATGCTCACACTCACACACACACACACACACACACTTTCTGAATCCTGCACACACACTCACACACACACACTCACACTCACACACACTCTCTGAATCCAGCACACACACTCACACACACTCACACGCTTAAACTCACACTCACTCACACACACACACACTCTGAATCCTGCACACTCTCACATTCACAAACACTCTGAATCCTGCACACACACTAACACACGTTTAAACTCACACTCACTCACACACATACATTCTCTGAATCCTGCACACACACTCACACACGCTTAAACTTACACTCACTCACAAACAAACACACTCTGAATCCTGCACACACACTCACACATGCTTAAACTCACACTCACTCACACACACTCACTCACTCACACACACACACACACACACACACTCTGAATCCTGCAAACACACTAAAACGCTTAAACTCACACTCACTCTCACACACACACTCTCTGAATCCTGCACACACACTCACACACACACACACTCACACACACACACACACACACACACACTCTGAATCCTGCTCACAGTCTCTCAAAACCATCTCTTCTGTTTTAGCATTTTCCATTTGGAGCAGTTTTGTGGCAGAGTACTCCGAGTCATCAAATGTGCAAAACTGAACAAAATTGCAGCCTTTGGGGTGAAACGTGGCTTCTTGTACTCAGCAGATGATTGTGACTTCCAGAATCCAGAGGATTAAGCTATTCTGTGGCAGTAAAAAGAGTAAACGTCAAAAACGTTTGTTTCAGACAGGTGTGTTTTTGTTGTAGTGACATTTTGCAGAAGCATCACATCACACAAAAAATGTCTCTGATTAAGACGATCATCACTGTTGGTCAGGACTGAACCTGAGCCGATTCGTCTTCTTAAAAAACTACCAAACTACCAAGGAAGTTCCCCACACTCGACTGCAAGGTGGAGTGTACAGGTGCATCTTGACCTCTCAGGAAGGCTTTGCGTGGTTTTTCAGGCCAGATTCCTCATGATTCATTCCTTTGTTCCCATTTGATATCTGAACCACGGCTTCCTGTACCGATACTGACTATCAGATTGGTTCCATCTGTGTTTGATATCGTTTTTCACATCAGAGTTGATGGTTCTGAATCAGCGATGAATCCCACCAGAGTTGCCGTTATCTGTCCCTAAAACACAACGAAGACGGAGAGGTGATAGGGCCTTCCCTGTGATGAGGAGTGACCTGCCTCTGCATGTTAGACAGGCGCCTACATTGCGGTTTTTAAAAGTCGTCTGAAAGCGCACTTTTACTCTTTCGCTTTCGACCCAGTCAGATGTGGTGACGAAGTTATCTTCTTATCTTATCTTATTGTTGTCAGTTGTTATTGTTTTATATATGTTTAGCTGTGAGCACATGAGTTTGTCAATATGGTGTACAGCACTTTGGTCAACCTTGTGGTTGTTTTTATTAGTACTTTATAAATAAAATGGTATGGTATGATATGGTACGGCATGGTATGGGAAAAACAATCTTGTGTCTTTGCTTGTGGAGTCTTGTGGTGTTCTGTCTTTGTTCTGTGGTCCTAGAAGAATATTGTGGTCCAGCAGTAATGTTGTCGCTTCCCTGTGTATCATGTACAGCTAACGAATGAGGCTTCATTCAGTAGAACAGTCAGAACAGTGTAATGCGCAGGGTGGGTTATACAGGGCTACTCCGGGACCCAGATGTGAAAACGCTGGTCTAATTTGAGCCAAAACGAGACGTCACGCCGCAGCAGACTGACAAAAAAGTGAACAGGCTGTCAGAGGCTTTCGCACAAAGCCGGAAACATCCAGAGTGGAGATATGAGCATTCGGGTGCTCGTGTGAGCGCGATGAGAGGAAGGTGCTTTCCCCTCCGCCTGTCACGTTCCATCCCTTCTGTCTCGCAGGGGAGGTTCTGGGGAAAAGCTTCCTCACCTCTCTTTCCCAGAGGCATTTTCTCTAGAGTACGCTTGGCAGCGCTCCGGCGCTATTAGTGCGGCTGGGCCTCTCCCTCAGCTTTATTGACACTAATTCCAGAGCAGATTCATTTCCTCCCCTGCTCCACCAGGCCAGGGATCAAAACGCCAAGCATCCATTCTTATCTAAAAGATATTTCCCTTCATCAAAGCCCGCCACCCTTCAGCATGAAAAACACACTCTCTCCTCTCTTATTGCTCCATTTGTTTCTTTAGGGCTCCCGCAATTCGGCCCGGTGATGTTCACCCGGGAGCTCGGTGCGGAATAATTGAGAAATAAATGTTTCCAGGAGGACCAATGAGAAAGAAGCAATACACACACATAGGCAGGAGACAGCCACTCCACTCCGAAAACTTATCCACTAAAGAGAGGCGGGCTTATTGAGGATGGGGGGGGGATAAAAAGGAGGCTCATGATTCCGTTTGTGCTTCGAGGAACATTCGCCTCATGTGAGCAATGAGATGGTAAGATGCTGGAGGAAAGTGGGGCTGAAACCTCAGCAGGTTTGTTTATTAATTCAATAACGCCGTGACTATTCAGCTCCACACTGGAGATCAGTTTTATGGGGAGATTTGATGATCTCATTTACACATTAAAACTTCCTGCACTGTGCTTCCACTCGGTTGTAGCATAAACAGTACTACTCAAATCCCTTGTTTCTTTATATATTACTTTCTTTATATTTTGCTTTGTTGATGCAAATAGACTATTTTATTCCTACCAACCTCTCTTATCTTTGGTGCCTGTGTCAACAGTCTATGTGCAATACTATGCAATGTTCTGTCATATTATGTGCAATACTGTATACTGTCCCCAATATGGCGCTAAAATACTCATTACTGTAATTTCTTATGTGCAATATTCTACCACTTATCTCTCATTACTGTAAATCACTCACTACTGTAAATCACTCTTTACTGTAAATCACTCATTACTGTAATATCATATATGCAAAATGTTACCCCTTATATTTATGTAATGGTTGTTAAATAAAATAAATACTATAATAAATTAAATACAATAACGCTAGTATAAATCGAAATCGAACCAGGAACCAAGTAATACTGGATATCAACAAACAATATATTGATGTACTGAACATAATATCCCAGTTTTCTATGTAATGTTATTTGTGTTCTTTCGTTTTTACTTGTGTTTAGTATATTTGACAACGTTAAAATGAAAAGAAAACTCACTGCTCATCTAAAATGTTTGCAAATGTAATTGGTAAGACTGCTGCGCAGTAGTGTCAATACGCGAGGGAGGCGTTTTCTGGATAAAGTTGCCAGTTAGTGTGTATTTCAGGGACAGTATGAATAAGTACAACTGCAGTTTGGTGTTACAGACATGCAGTAAAATGCTTTTTGCAATGCTCGGCCTTATGAAACGGTAAAATCAGTTTGAAGGAAAGATGGTAATGATGGTGGAAATAAGCAAGTAAAGATAAAGTGCAGATGCAGCACCAGAACT
>JBBMFX010006719.1:0-13176 GCA_037832545.1 Rhabdalestes septentrionalis | reverse complement strand
GAGAGAGAAAGAGAGAGAGAGAGAGAGAGAGAGAGAGAGAGAGAAAGATAGAGAGACAGAGAGAGACAGAGAAAGAGAGAGAGAGAGAGACAGAGAGAGAGAGAGAGAGAGAGAGAGAGAAAGAGATAGAAAAAGAGATAAAGAGAAAAAGAGAAACAGAGATGGGATGTGGTAAGTGCGAGTTGTGTAGTCAGTGGTGAGGGACTCACTGGTGGGAAGATAAAGTGATTTAGATTAAAAAATTGCATGTTGTAAAATTTTCTCAGAAACTGACTCACTATGCGTCAGACTTATTAAGACAATGAGGAGACATTCAGGAGGGGTTCTACAACCCAGCATCTGATTTGGGTAAAACATTTTGTCTAATTTGGAAGGGGAATGGAAGGAGAGACAGAGAAAAACTAAAAGTGGTGTGTTATTCCAAATCAGGTTCCTGTCAAGCTTCCATCGAATCATAGTCAAAGCAAAAACATCAGAACGGGCAAGATGATTTTGTATGGATACTGTAATTTTTCTAGAATAGTTGTAGATAAATAAGACTAACAGTACTGTTTAGATGTAACGTAATTCTAATTGTAATGTTCTTACAATTTTATAACATTGTTATTCTCATGCTAAAGGTTTGGGTGCATTTGACATGTTTTTGTTATTTGAACCATGACAAAAACTTATTAAACTATTATTAAATTATTAAACGTTTTTGGGTTTTAACAGGCCGATACCAATAAAACTACTAGTTGCTGATATTGATGTATTCAACGGTGTTGCCACCATGTCAAATCTACCAACTCAAACTGTCAGGAACAACTGAGGGTGTTAAATTTCATCTCCTGAATGGTGGAGTGGAACTGTCTGTACTCCATATGCTTCCTCAAAATGATATACCATTTGATTTTTGTTACCCTCCAAAGGATAAAGATATGTTTTGCAGGCAGTGATGTTTTGTAATCGTTTGAAAAATTAGCATCTAGTGTGCATTGCTTTTAAGATAAGATAAAATAAGATAAACTTACACTTAAATGTATTTTGTTTTGGTGTGTTGGAGCTTCAATAATGAGAAATCTTCAGACTCTGATTGCAATAATTGCATGATTCCAACATTGGCAGGGATCTAAGCAAAAGCCATTACAATTGCCTCCAGCCACCTAATGACCTCCCCCAAGCCTAATCTTCTTAAGCAAACCTCCGTCTGATCCTGAAGAGGCTAAAAGGCACCTGCTATTGGTCTTACAAAAGGCAAAGCACTTTGCTTCTCATTAAGAAGCAAGTCTTTATGGTTGGAAAACAAAGAGGTGTGACATTTAGCAAACAGTTTTAAAGCAGTGGATCAACAGATTTGTTTCAGGATATGAAATATAAAATTATTTGATGTAATGGAAACTCATGATGTTGTTTGTTGGAGAAGAAAAAATCATGATGTTGTTTGTTAGGGAAGTCTAAGTGCCACAGATGTGATGAAGATTACCGCTGATTAGGAAGGGAAAGGTGGATTTGGTGGCTTGCGAGATTAGCTGAGTGCACTCTAAGTAGGCACAAAACATGCAGCTTCTTTTTTCCTTATTGAGCTGTTCATCTTCGGGACTGGAGAAACCAATGAACTGACTTCAGTCATTGGATTTGCCCAATTTGTCGGTGTAATTTAATACAAAAACATGTACAGACGTATCTTGAGCTCTCTTTCTCTTTCTCTCCCTTGCTCACCTTTCCCCTTGCCCCTCAGTGCTTAGAGATCAATCCTACCCTAATGACAGATCAAGAGATCAGAAGGTCAAGGAATCTGTTTTACATTAAATGATCCTTTATCTGCTCCAATATGGTGGAAAGCACATGACTATTCTCTGTAATGACTAAATGAGAAGCTACCGATTGGTGGGTGAAGAGGGGGTTCTGGTGAGCCACTGCGTTCCTCCTGTCAGTGTGTTATCTGTCTTTAGAGACTGATTTATGGAGCCACAGTCCCAATAGACAGTCTATTAACCTTCAGGGGTTCTGGGAAAACACAGAGACCGGTTCATTCAGCTCATGGGTCCTAACAGAAGTAACACATGAAAATACAAATCTTCTAATGATAGTTGTTAGGTGAGGAAGTAAAAAACCTGACAAGTCCGTTTTAACCTTTTAAAATCACAGTTATACCACAATAGCAAGAGTATGTTGTGATTCAACATTTTCATTCAAAAGAAACTGTGCTGATCTTTTCCACATTTTTCTCTACAGTTCAAGCTAAAAGAGAATATAGGTGATTTTGCAATTATACACATTGTATGTAATACATGACCTGACTGTGTGTGCACAATAACATGCTATAGTGTCTTATTTCTCTGTCCGTCCTTTAGGCGTGGCTTGAGAGCGGGTGATCAGCCTTGTTCACGATGGACTGAAGGGTAGATAATATTTAGAAAAAAAACTCCAAAACAGTAAAATATAATCATAACAAAGTGCATTTATAAACATGGATGCACTCAGATTTGATGGCTCTTGAAGACAGGCATCATAACAGCACAGCCCACCATTTGTTGCCAGGAACCGTTCAGCTGAGAAATTTGACATATGCTGTTCTGTTTTACGTCTGAGCCTTTTTGCCATTCATGCACTTTTTAGGTTCTACAAGCCACCATTCATCTGCTCGAATGACGCAATTTTTTTGGTGTCTTTGGTGTATCTTACAGCGTTTTCCTTTTTCCTACAAAAATACCACCCACTGCTCAGACTTCTGGAATGTGGAATGTGCTTGTAGAGAATCTTTTCATGTAATTCACTCTGACCTCTTTACATCAGCTTGCAGAGAATCTCAATCATCATCCACTATGAACAGCTCCTTAAGAAGCATCTTCCTTCAATGGCCATGGGTGTCTTATAAGCTATTCTTAATTAAAAGCACACTTCGTTTTGTGAAAGATGAAAAATGTTTGTACAAAGGTCTATAGAGGGGTATGTATAGGAGTATATAAAGAAAGGAACAGTGGAGACACCTGAGTGTGAGAGGAAACAAGAACAGGACACAGGTGTACATAATAATGAAAGGGCGAACACCCAAACACCCAAACAAAAAACTAATATGGAGCAAATTTAAACAATAACAGAAACAGGGACTTGTCAGGGACACATGCTACAAAACGGCATATGTGGTACTGAAGCGAAACCTTTACTGACATCTGAGGATGCCCGATGACTAATGAAGTCTGTAAGGGGTCTAGAGGTCTACCATTAGTTTGAGTAGAGTGGAGCTAGTACTTCATTTGTTAACTTTTGGCAGGAACGTACGGTATTAAATTCAATTTCACATAAGACTGGAGTGAACAAGTAAGTCTTGCGTTGACTGCCTCCCGAAAACATGAGATGTTCTATTACCTACCCACTGGGATCACTGGTGTGGTGCCATAGTAGAATGAGGGGATCATAGGAATTTCTTACATTTTCTAAGATCCAATACGTTGCATTCAATGAGATCCCTACAAATTTACACATGAATAAAAGAAGTCGGATCTGTCTTGATTTTTAGAATGTAAATCCCAAAGGAAGGAAGATACCAGCACTCTTTCCCTTCTTGTAAATCAGGGGCCAGCATGGCAATCGTCTTTGAACAAAGTAGAAGAAGCAAAATTTCAACCTAAGGTTCTTCATGATAGGTCACCACGAGAACAAAAAGCAGCTGTGCATTTGTACTAAATTGTTAGAAAGCACCCTCCAGAATGGTAAAGGTGCAACCTAGTTGTTTGTGCTGTCATTGAAAAGCTCCTTGTCCATAGTTTGGTTGAACTTGAAAAGATCCACCACTGAGGCTAACTTTTAACAAGTCAGGAAAGATGGAAGATATTGTGACCTAGATTTTTCCTATATCAATCATTTGGGTTCCATGGATGAAGCCGTGTGATGAGAGGCACAGATGGTGGTCTGGAAAACTAAATGTCTCTTTGATCTGAACATGACTTGAGGAAGGAATGAGAAGTGTTCAGTGTGTTTAACTGACATGACCTGTATTAGATGCCAAGGCACACATCTCCCAAGACCACCCAGCTATAATGGGATTTAGAGAATCTGTAGTGAAGGGACCCAGGCCTATGCCAAAACATTCAGTGTCTTAACAATATAGGATAAATGGTGAATCATGCTTAATATTGCCAGAGACATGAACAAGGTCAAGAGGTTCCTTTTGATTTGAGGATCTTTTTGTTGTTATTCTTTTGGTTCAAGATCTGGGTTAGATAGCCTCAGTAGCTCTTGCCTCAATCATCTCTTTAATCCTCTGAACACAACCGTTGCACCTTACCACACCATTAAAATGTGAATAGTTGGCCAGTGCCTCTTTTTACTGAATTTTTTTGACATCCCAATGTACATATATCTGTAATTTCACTGTTCAAATCCTGGCAAATGGAATGCTAAACTGAGAACTTGAGTAAATTTGCACAGTAATTACGGTTCATTTGAAAGCTGAGTGGGGTGGGCAATCCTGAGGATGTAATCATTCTGAAAGTTTAGCTTTTGCCGAAGATTTTGTTTAGTTGTAAACTATAAACGTACATCAGTGTAGGTCCCTACATAGTAACTTATGCAATACATTTTTACAAAATGTTTGTTTCATATGCACTCAAATGGACTGTGGTTCTATTAGGAAATACTAGTCTTTGCAGAATTTCTGTATTATGTCTGTGCACATGGTATTCAGTCCTTGCACATCAGTAATCGTAAGCCGGCAGCTGGTGGTGCTTTAGTGTTTTTTGCTTAGAAATATAGCTAGTTCGTTAGAATGAACCAATATTATTTAAACAAATCCATGTAGGGTCACTGATGGAAAAAATCACTTTTGTTATCCCAGCATTTTTTTAAAGTCTATCTGAAGTATCTATCAACAAACACAAGGATCATATCAATAACCAGTCGCTGTTGTACTCTAAATTTGTTTTAAATATATGCTGTTTGTATTTCTGATCTTTCAATAGAAAACTGACACTGACTAAAAGAAAAACACTGGCATTCATGTGATCCTGCTAGTGTGGGTTCATGCCAGTACTTCCTCCTTCAGTGAGTTCTAACCCCTCCTTTAGGAGAACCAGTTAAACAGGAGTGAGGAAGTTTGTAAGTTATATATTTATTGACTCATGCACTTATATACATTTCTCCACGTTATTTGAACAGTATACCTTAAATATACCTTCTAACAATAAAAATAAGTAAAATCAAAAAGAAAAAAACAAAGTTAAGGAAAAATGGAGACTCTAGTAGACAAGATTCCTACCCTAGTAAGACCTTGTAAAGTAGAATAAAAAATCTATTATATGAGTGGAATTTACTGTTCAAAGAAATCTGCAAAAGCAAAACACATTAGTTACATTTTTAGTAACTTCAAGTGAAGTTTGAAGACAAGCAGCATGTGTTAATTGCATGCCAAATTGCTAAAGCCCTCCAGAGTGAGGTACAGCTTAGGGACCGTGTTTCATCTCGATAGCTTGGGTCAGACAGAAGGCGCAGGCCAAAAACTGTGCTGGGTTTCATGCAGAGAATGTGGCCAAAGCAGAAGGCTTCCCATCCCTAATCTTTCATTAAGAATTAGAGGGAGCGCTAATGACCAGGATGAGTCATTATCCAAACATAACAACAGCTCTGGCTTCAATACACAAATTACGCAGGCCACAAAAGTTGAGCCAACACACGACACCCAGAAAAAAACAAAGAGTACATTGGAATCATTCATGCTATATTCAAAACCAAACAAGTGACGGTACTTTAAAAAAAGGAACAGACTAGTTGTTTCCGTTATACTGTCTATGTAAATAGCAGTGCACGGGGACTAAAGGTCAAGGGAGAGGAGACTGCAGAGTCGGCACCCTTTACCGGCGAGGTTTCTAAAAAAAGATATCGCATCTTCCACTCCATCAATACTTCCTGTTAAAGCTACAATATAAGCCTCTGATTTATTTATTTTCAGGCTACAGCTTTAAAATCAATGTTGCATAAACACTACATTGGTTTTATGTTTCAATATGTGCTGGTCGCTTAGTCTTGATAATTACATGCTTCTTTAAATGAGTAAATTTGGCCTTAATGTGCCTCTGCTATACTGACATCAAGGGTACAATACACAAATGAGTCTCTAACCAATCACAGTGTTTCTGTCCGGGTGACCAATCACAGCTCCAGGTGAGTTACTGATCTGATGAATCATATTCGGACACTATCCTCTGTGTAATAAATAATATATAAGCGTTTAATAATGCTGAAATGCCAAGGCTCAAATTGTAAATGAATTATTAGCCTACTTTCATTTGTGTGAAAATAAATGACTGGAAAATAGTATAAGATTCCATCTTACACTACCACTTATACAAGAATATAAAAAGATAAAAAGTGTGTTTGAAGTGAGGGAGGACAGGTATCTCATTGATGACCCGGGCTCTGAGGTGGCTCAAGGTTAAAAGAGGTGTTAACACACACACACACACACACACACACACAGACACACACACACCCACACAGCAGCCGGTCACGGCAGGCTTCCTCCACTAAAGCTCACACCTTCCAGTCGCAGATGACAGAGAGCTGCTCCAGCACACTGTGTAGAGGACGCACACTGCTGGAAAAATGTGCCTGAGCTTAATGACACTAGACTATTCTCCTTTGGCCATGACCGGGCAAAAATTCCCAAATATTACACTTGCTTTTGGGTTTTCTTTTAGCTCACCTCCCAATTTAACAGATTTACCATGTTGGAGACATTTGCAACAACAATTCAAATCAAATTTATGCTTAACTTTAAAAAGCTCATAATAAGGCTGTCCTATTTTGCTTTCTGATGATCAAAATCATCTTTTGAAATATAAGAACTGCATCTTTGTATTTTAAATTTGTTTTTTTATAACCATACATATTAGAGCTAGGCCTTCAGTAAAGACCCAATCTAGCAAAACTTGGTCAAAAATGAAGTAATACTAATTTTTGCGAGTGGTTCTAGGAATATGTTAGCACTAAGCTAACACCCTCTTAAACATTTTTCGCTGATTCTAGATTCTTATTAGGAGCCTGAAGCTCCTAATTTTTTGTATTTGAAGCTTGTAGCAAACATATTCTACATGTATTTTACCTTGTGTGCTGCAGTTGCAGATTAAGAATCTGATAAAATAATAAGCTGTCATGGTAAAATCAACTCAAGCAAGATGGGTAATATTCAGGTTGTGTTCAGAAGTTCAGTATTGACCTAGTTGTTATTTTCAGGTTTGGCTCAGAAGTTATATTCATGTTTGGTTCATAACTTCAGTGCTGGCTAGGTTATCAGGTTTGGTTTAAAACTTCATTACTGACTAATAGTTTATATTCAGGTTTGGTTTAGAACTTCAGTACTGAGTAATAATTTATATTCAGGTTTGGTTTAGAACATCAGTATTGATTAAGAGTTTAACTTCAGGTTTGGTTTAGAACTTCAGTACTGACTGAGTTTATATTCGGGTTTGGTTTAGATCATCAGTATTGACTAAGAGTTTATATTCGGGTTTGGTTTAGAACTTCAGTATTGACTAAGAGTTTAACTTCAGGTTTGGTTTAGAACTTCAGTACTGACTAAGAGTTTATATTCAGGTTTGGTTTAGATCATCAGTACTGACTAAGAGTTTATATTCAGGTTTGGTTTAGAACTTCAGTACTATCTAAGCTCTACTCAAGGTTACATAGAAATCAATGTTGTCATATTTCTGTTTATAGCTGAGGAGCACTTTTTGGTTCAGAATTTCAGTGCCAACCAAGAAGTTATTTTCAGGTTTGCTTCAGAATTTCATGTATGATTAAAAGATATATTCAGGACTGGTTCATAATTTCAGGACTAAAAAACTATATTCAGGTTTGGTTCAGAATTTAGGAACAGACCAATAGTGTCACTTTACTGTCACTTTATTTTAGCTTATTAGATATTGTATTTTGCACTATTCTATTGTTCTGTCTCTTCTGAACCCTTATTTACTCCTATCCTCTTGTTGCATTGAGCTGTACATGACAAAAGAATTTCCCTCGGGATAAATAAAGTTCTTTCTTATCTTATCTTCTTAGGTTGTATTACATTATATTTGGGATTGGTTCAGAATTTCAATACTGACCAAGAAGTTATTTTAAAATTTGGTTGAGAACTTCGGTAGAAAGAGGTTATATTCGAGTTTGGTTCAAAATTTCAGTACTGACGTTATCAAGCATTTATTTTCAGGTGTGGTTCAGAATTCACTACTGACTAAAAGGTTATATTCAGGCTTAGTTCAGAACTTCAGTACTATCTAAGCCCTACACAAGGTTACATGGAAATCACTGTTGTCATACTTCTGTCTATTGCTGAGGAGCGCTGGATGGGTTCGAGATTGAGATTCTCTCCCGAGGGGCCCTACGCTCCTGATGCGCTGATTATCCTGGCCATAAATTACACCCGGGGCGGCCCGTGGCCACGATTAATCACATGACTCCCTGCCATGGGATTAATTCGGCAGCCTTGGCCTGTTGTCCCTCACACTCAATCACGCGCATACAAATAAACAAATAACTGCTCACATGCACCCAGGATGAGGGCAATGGCCAAACACACAAGGAAACACATGGACATGCACACACTCAATATCCACTCTAATGAGTCACATAGAAACAAATGTTTACTCCCATGGCCACTTTAATGTGATTTGAGTGAAGAAAGGCATAAGACTGCATAGTGGCCCAGCTGGCAGGTGTAAGTAAGTATGACAGAAAATCAATACTTCACTGCAGCACTTGCCATCCATTCCCCAGGGACTCCATCATAGACTGTCCATCATACTGTAGCACGTATGTTCAATACGGCAAACTTTACCACTCTCCACAACAGCCTAGAAAAGTATGCCTGCTCCATCTCCTTCTTAATTGTTTTTGGAATTAGTTATAATTGTTACTGAATAGTTTTACTGGAATAATTTTTCTTAGTACAAAACATTCCAACATGTCGCTGATAAGACATGCTTGCTTCTTTCGCCCTGCACTGAAGTTACAAAACCTAACATTACCATGTTATCATGAATATTCAGTGCACTGAAACACTGTCTATCCATTTTACTAACAAAGATGTGTGAAACTCCAGTCCTGGAGGATTGTGTTCCTGCACGTTTTGGTGATTTCCCTATTCAGAAACTCCTGGTTCACCTCCCTAGTTAATTGCCAGGTTTAGTGAATGTGTTTGAGGAGGAAAACCATCAAACTGTGCTGGACCTCCAGGACCACAGTTAGACACCCCTGCTCTAATATCATATCACGTCCTCTTGTGAAAGGTATAAAGGCTTTGATTACTTTACTCTAATCTTCAATTTACCCGTTAGCCACACTGATTTTCATTTTTTTCATGAGATTTTGTTAACAACACCAACTCCCATTGCTAACGGAGAGGCTGAGAACACATACATGCCTGGGGGCCAAGGCAATATAATGCCCTATTGTCTCTGCAAGAATGTTATGAAGTGTTAATGAAATGCATGCTAGATATGCCCTAGTACTACATATTAATCTTGCACAACGCTCATGCAATATGCATGAAAGAACTGGGCTACCACACTGTGGTTTTTCTTTTCATTTTTTTCTTCGCCTGTTCATTTCATTTAAATACTCTGCCTCCTGTCGTGGTTTCCAGCCAAACATTAAGCCTATTCCTGGACTGTATTAAACTATGGGAGGTTTCTCAAGGTCTTGTAGTCTCAGGCAATGTTTTCATGTATGCACAATGTCTTTTTTACAGAATTACATGATGTATTCATACACAATTTGTTCTTTTTCTTAGTTTTTACACAGTTCAGCTCATATACCATAAATTCCGGACTACAGAGCGCACCTGATTAAAAGCTACATGCTCTAATTTTAGAAGAAAATCTATTTTGTACTTGTACTAGCCGCACCGGATTTTAAGCCGCATGTGTCTCCCGTTGTAATATTAGATCTGGGGCCGGGTCTGGTTACGCGTAGCATTTACGTCCTCTGGCCAGACCCAGAACCTGGCCCTAGCCGGACCCGGTCCTTGGGTCGGGTCGTGCCGATATTTCCTGCCACTATCTTCGGGCCATGCAAGGCCGTGCCGGGCCGGGCTGTGATCCAGCTTTAAAAAATGCCGGGCTAAATTGGGCTCGGAATGAAAATTGCAGTGAATGTATTGGGCCGGGCTGTGCTCGGACATGAGGTGCTCGGACTCGGGTCAAGTTTCATTTTTTGGTCATGATCTAAGCTCTGGTTCCGAGGCAAAATGTTTTGGCAGGCATGGAAAAAAACATGCATTAGCTGCACCTTATTTTAAGCTGCAATGTTCAAAGTTTTGGAAAAAATTAGCGATTTATAGTTCGGAATTTATGGTAAACAGGTGAACAATAAAACAGTAACAGATTAGACAATCTGAGAGGGATATAGGATCACCTCCTCCTAAAGATACCAATCAGGCGTAACTAATCACCTTCACCATTGCATCTGTGATCAGTTGTAATGGTTTTGGTTAGTTTAGAATAAAACCCTCTATTATGGGGTTTTCCAATGACTGGTACCAGCTTGGATCAGTTCAACTCTACTGGCTTTTTTTTTGCTTTTCCTTTACTAAAATTTGGTACCTGGTACCCAGTACCATTTTCCACTGATTGATGGCAGCTAGGTTTGGTTGGTTTCGGACCTACTGTTTTCCACCACAATTAAAGTATTGTCTTCATGTAACTGGTTTCTATTATGATCACCAATCAGTAACCTTCAATATGTACACACGTAGAGCTGAACTGAACTGAGGTGGTACCACTTAGTGGAAAAACCTAATTAGTGGAGCACTCCAAGGCTTGGTAGTGAAACTGAAAACAATTAACCAATTATGGGAGGCATGGCACTGTCAAAGAATCTCAGGGATACAGTTGTGGACAAGTACAAGGCAGAAGATTAATAAAAAATCTTAATAATAAAAAAAAATTAGATTATTCCCTAGGGGGACAAGTAAGTTAATCATTGAGAAGTGGAATATCAGGTTGTTCTTCCAAACTGGTTGGAAGAGTGAATTGGACACTTTTCAGAGAGGCTCCCAAAAGGTCTGTAGCAAATTTAAAGCATTTACAAGAAAAGATGGCAAAGAGTAGTCATTTTGTCACAAGTGTTCCACAAAAGAGAATTATATGGGAGGGTTGGGAGAAAAAAACCCCACTTAACAAGAAAGGCCACTTGAGTCTGCCAGGACGCACTATGAAGATTCTGGGGTCAAGTGGAAAATGGTGTTCTGTCAGATAAACCAAAAATGGCCTCAACAATAAACAGTACATTTGGAAAAAGGCAATAGAGCTCATCATCCAAATAACACCAGACCTGCAGTAAAGCATGGCGGTGGCAGCATCCTGTTGTGGGAGTGTTTCCCTGCACCAGGAACTGGGGCACATGTCAGGACAGAAGGAAGATGCTAAATACCCACTGCCCTATGCCACAGTTGTCAGTGTGAAGAACGTTCTCTAACATGACACTGATCTAAAGCACACAGCAAACTAAAACACTCAGTGCCTGAAGGACACTCAGTGCCTTGAATGTCCTTGTGTGGCTTCGTCACAGCCCAGACTTAAAACCTACCAAAAATCTGTAGACCCAAGTTAGCAAAGTCAGTAAGTAAAGAAAAATGTGGTTCCACAACATACTGACAAAGGAGGTTGTGGGTGTGATCTTTTTTACTGTTGCTATCACATCTTTCACTGAATGTTGTAAGTTGGACTAAGAAAATACAAAAGAAATTTACAAAAATGAATTGTTAGTGTCTGGCTGCACAGCAACAAAATGTAAATATACTGAAAGTTGGGATTTTTACATAGTGATTAACAAATCAGCCAAAGAAAATCACATATTATAAAAAGCATTTGAAATCATGAGTTGTTTACATTCAAGATTTAAACTATTAAAGAAACTATTCAACAAGATGAAAAAAGTAGGTAAAAGTGGTGTTGTAAAATACTTATAGTAGGTAAAACTAGAAATCAAATACTCCAACAGGTAGTTTTAAGTGTTTTTCCTTTCCATTTTATAGTCACCTAATGTATTTAACGACCCTGTTTTTAAATTTATTCTCAGCTATTGATCAGACAGATGAATGAGTAAGAAAAAAATGTACTGTGCTATTTTCATTTGTACAAACTCTGGCTAACTCTTAATGTCTCTTCAAAAGATGTTTCTTCAAAATGTCTTCCAAAAGAAAAGGACTGGCTGATGAAACTGCGCCTGGAGAGTTTTAGGCTTTGTGTAAACCCTTTAGCTTGAACTACAGGTGCATGAATGCCTGGTGATTATAGCCTAATAGGCCATCACATTAATCAGTATGACATTGTGTTGAAATCGATTAATGTATGTTTCACTGTTTCACTGCTCTGCTCATAGGAATTCTCATTCTTATTATGTAACACTGTGATTACAATTCCCGGTACAAACTGCCAACTTTGCGTGACATTCTAGTGATTTCATCTTAAAAAGATGAAATAAAACAAACCTTGTTGGTAATTTCTGGTTTGTGATTACACTGGTTGATTAGCCTATAAAAGTCGAAAAACTCTAGAGAGGGTGTTCCTCTGTTGGGGTCTAAAGGGTTAAACCAAACAGTTAGTCAATAATTTCAATAATTGGTAGATTACTCAATTACCAATAAATCAATAATGACATTAGTATTGATTATTGTAACAAAAAAAAATTAACCACATGAGAGAGAGTGAGAGAGAGAGAGTCATGTAATTCATGCACACGTGTTTTCTGTGGTCAATACAGTAATACATTTATTTAATTTACAGTCATACACAGAGAAACATTCGAGGAAATGTTGATATGTTAAAATAGAGTATTTCATCATGCCAAGACACACTTTCTTTCTGTTCTCTTGACAGTACAAAACCTTTATACAGCTATATTGTATATGGAAATGTTGCTGAATTTACATGAATGTTCATGTTACAAATTTAATAAATTATGTTTTACTTAATAATTTAGAAGTCAACTGGATGAAAAATGATATATTAGGAGTCAAAAAAATATTTGTTCGGTTCTAAGAAATCTGACCTGCGAATGAGCAGGGTTTTACTTTCTCTCTCTCTCTCTCTCTCTCTCTCTCTCTCTCTCTCTCTCTCTCTCTATCTATCTATCTATCTATCTATCTATCTATCTATCTATCTATCTATCTATTTATCTATCTATCTATCTATCTAT
>JBBMFX010006652.1:0-13180 GCA_037832545.1 Rhabdalestes septentrionalis | reverse complement strand
TTCTGTTTGCTTTTTTAATTTTATTAGTAGTTTGTAAGCTAAAACATTACTGGGGCCATGCTAAACACTTATAATAAGTGTATGCTGCATTTTAAGCCCCTTTTTCTGAGCTCCAAACATTAAAGAGGCTCAACTGTTGCTGCTTGGCGGCGAACTGACCCACTCATACACTCTGTATTAACATAAAGTTAATACAGTTTTGTGTCTAATCTAATATCTGTGCAAATGAATGTCTGAGAAAAACGGATCTGAATGGCTTGAATTGAACAATTTTAGAGCGCTCCGTGAATGTAACCACGGCGACATTTTCCTACTCAAATTCATGCTGAAACCTGTGGAAATGCGTTCTGGTGGAAAAGAGATTTCTGTGGCTGAGAGTAAGGAACCAGACGCAGCCACTTAAGCCATGGCTGAGGAGGCAACATTATAAAATAAATGTTTTTTAACTGTTCAAAATACCTATTAAAACCGAACTTTGGATGGTTGAGCACTGTTTCTAAAAGGGTGCATTTAGTGGAAAAGCAAATAGTGTGATTTGGTTGATGGAATGTAGTCTTTAGATGATACTACGATGTCTCTGCTTTGGCAGATCGTCAGTACACAGATCATCTTCATGATCTCATATCGTCAAATCGCATACCCCTAATGATATGTATTGTGAAATGGATTTTCTTAGTATAAATTATTCACACTCTACAGAGAGAACACACACCTGCACTTTTGTATGCCCTATTACTGTTAACGTCCTCACTTTAAAATATTGGGATGAAATTCAGAAGTATGTGTCTTTGTTTCAGGTATGCTAAACTCAGCAAATAAAAATAAAATGTGAACTACGATATGCAGCAAAAATGCAAGATATAATTCTGTTCCCTACAGAAGGTGTTTTAACTTATTTTCACTTAGAAATAAACAAAACATTTAGTTTGACCTTAGGCCGCATATCTCAATGCAATTACATTAATATAAAACACCCGGTCCTTAAAAAAATGGGTAATAAACAGGTATTTTTTTAGCTACCCAAAAAAACAACCACAGAAAATATTACAAGACCTTACACTCACCTCAGCCAGGAGAATTATTTTTTTAATTTCACTTTACATTCTATTTTCCAGTTACATTTAGACTACAGCCAGACTGTAAAACTACATACACCAACCAAACACAATGTCATACTGTGATCCAGAATAGACATTAACACTCACCTCAGCTGGGAGATGAAGGGCAGACACTGAAGGAAACTCCTCACTTCACTCTCTTCATCTGACCAGCCTCTCAGCTTTAATGATTTCTTCACTGTTTGGAGTTTCAGCACTTCTAGCAAGAGGGAGCTCTTTCTCTCTGAGAGGTTTATGATCCATTCTTCAGGAGCTGACTGGTAAACTGGCTGCAATACTGGAAGAACACTCCTGCCTGTCTGAGTCTCATAGTTCTTCACACGTGAGTACAGATCCAGGAGAAAATCTTCACTAGCATTTCCATGTGACATTATATTTTTCACAGTATTAGCAAATACTTTCTGATGTACAGCTGCTTGCAGACAAAGATCCAGCAGAAATGAATTTTCTCTTTTTCTCCACTCAAAAAATGTAATGAAATGCAATTAGAAAAATACCACTAGAATCTAACTATTGTAATCCTTTATTACAAACATAGTGATTTCTGGTTTGAACAGAATTATTTCTGTATGTTTATGTATGTATGCTTTTTCTCTTTGTTGACATCATGGTACTTTACAAGTGATTATTCTTTAAGTTACTGTGACAATTGTTTATGCTAATATAAGATGTAAACATCAGAATAAAGCAGATTATTAACTGACAACAAGCCTTAAATACAATAAAGAAAATACATAAACTGCTCGGGAAGCTCACTGTCTAAATAGGACTAAACCATCCTTAACAATACAACAGTTTTATTTTAACTCTGTAGAGGCAGTGTAAATATCAGATACCTCTAATATATCAATCCATTTTGGAATAGGAGTCCTAGTATTTAACCTCTAATGGTTCTTAATTCCCCTATGACAGTGTACAGATTGTTGCATATGAAATATAAAAAAACATACCTTTAAAAACAAAGTGAGAAACTGAACATTACTTTAGAACGTAAAAGAAGCACAGGATGGAAATATTACATGGATTTGTTTATGCCCATCTCCAAATTACCCTTCCAGACATGACGACGTAGCCCGAGGTAGTGGAGATGGAACTGGCCATTGTATATCTGGATGAAAGCAGGTTTAGGGAACCTTCATGTCTGTGGGTCTGACTCAGAGTGACTGTTTCAAATATTTACATAACGTGTGTGCAGGACACTAATCTCTGCTGGTTAAAGCAAAGACACTGAATTTAGTTTTAATTGTGTTTAAAGTCTGTGAAACAATTGTCAGTGGATGGAAGAGAATGTGGGAAAGGAGGGGTGAGCTACCGGTGAAGCGTGGCGGATGAGACCAGTCGCGGTAACAAACGAGAGAGCTGGTGAATCACGCATTTTGATATAAGAACACTCCGTGAGGAGTAGAGAATCCCACCAAGGAATCTGCGTTTTCACACACACACGGAGTAGATAAGGGTTGAGGTGTTTTGAAGTCCTCACGGTACTGCAAGACTAAGGCTGAGAGCTGATACACTAGATCAGAGGAAACCCTAATGTCTGGGTGCTAGATATCACCCGGAGCAGGAGCCGGGGCCTGGGGAGACCGGCGAAACAACTGTTGGGCTGACGTGACCTCCGGCTCCTGATGTTCGAACATTAAAGGCTGGTACCCATAGCACACCTTCGAAAGGGCTCATACCTGTGGGTGATGAGGTGAAGAGGTTGTGTGACAGTTCCGCCCAGACAAGGTAGCACGCCCAGAAGTGCTGACGCATATGCCACAAAGCATCGGAGGAGAGGCACCAGCTGTTGGTTGGTCCGCTCCGTCTGGCCATTAGTTTGGGGATGAAATCCAGATGTGAGGCTGGTGGAGACGTTGACCAGATGGCAGAAGGCTTTCCAGAACCGGGCTGTGAACTGGGGCCCTCTGTCCGAGACGATGTCCTTGGGGAACCCATGCACTCGGATGTGTTCGAGGATTTCTGCTGTGGTCTCGGCTGATGCAAGTCCGGTGAGTGCCAACCGGTGCACGGCCTTGGAGAAACAGTCAACTATGGTGAGGATAGTGTTCTTCCCGAGTCGGGAAAATCCGTCACGAAGTCCAATGCGCGGTGACTCCAGGGTCGGTGAGGAAATGGTAAAGACTGGAGTTCCCCCGGGGCTGCGGTGTTGAGAGATTTGGAGAACGTGAAGGTGTCGCAGGCCTGGATGAAGGACTTGGTGTCCTGATTAATGGTCCTCCACCAGAAGGCCCGCTTCAGCAGCATGTCTGCCCTGTAACCAGTAGCGCCATTCTTCTAGAGCCCACTTGATGGCAAGCAGTTCACAGCCCCCTACCCTGTAGTGCTGCTCAATGGGTTTGAAATTTCTAGAAAAGAAACCGCATGGGTGCAGTTTCTGGTCTGGGCCTCACTGCGAGAGGATGGCTCCTACGCCCAAAACGGAGGCGTCCACCTCGACAACGAAAGGTTAGGTTGGGTCCAGGTGAAGGAGGATGACGGGAGTTGAGGTGAAGCGGCGGCAGAAACCATGGGAAGCCTGAACCGCCACCACAGTGAGTTGGAAATGGCCAGAGGTGGGTTTGGTGAGGGCAAAAAAGAGGTGCTACAGCCGTACTGAAGTCCCGCATGAATCTCCGGCAGAAGACAGCGAACCCCAGAAAATGTTGCCGCTGCTTAAGCGTCTTGGGTAAGGGCCAAGAAAGCACAGCCTCCAGCTTCTGGGGATCCATGGCCACACCTTGGGGGGAGATGACGAACCCCAGTAAAAAGTGGTGGAGTGTTGGTGGAAAGAACATTTCTCCAACTTGCAGTACAACTGATGGGTCAGCAACCTCTGCAGGACTACCCAGACATGCTGGGTGTGCTCCTCTTAGTTTCTTGAATAGATGTCATCCAGGTAAGCGAAATACCGCATACCCAACATGTCACGGAGGATGTCATTGATTAAACTTGATTAAAGCCGCTGGACTATTACAAAGCCCGAACGGAATTACCAGGGTTTCAAAGTGGCCGGGGGGGGTTATAAATGCCGGGGGGGGGGGTTATAAATGCCGTTTTCCACTCAACACCCTCTCTGATGCGGACCATATTGTAGGCGTTCCACAGGTCCAGTTTGATGTAGATGCGAGCCCCATAGAGGGTGGTGTTCGTGGGGCAAGTGGATTACGGTTTTTCACTGTAACCTTGTTTAATCCCCGGTAGTCCACACAGCGGCAGAGTCCCCCGTCATTCTTCTTTACAAAGAAGAAACGTGCCGCAGCAGGAGAAGAGGAGGGCCATTGCGTAAGCCCTCCACGACATACTCCTCCATTGCCTTCTGTTCCACCTGTGAGAGTGAAGACAGCCATGGGGGGGCATCACACCAGGGAGGAGGTCGATTGGCAAGTCGAGTGGGTGGTACGGTGGCAGTTGAATGGCTTGGCGGCGACTAAAGACCTTGGCCAGGTCACGGTATGGGGCCGGGATGGCCTCTGGGTCGACTCCGAGGTCCACTAACTCCTCAGATCACGCCTCAGCCTTCACCACAGAGCAAAGCTCCCGATAGGTCGGGCACCAGTGAAGAATTTTTTCCTGACTCCACGATATCAGTGGGTCGTGGAGTTTAAGCCAGGGGTGGCCTAACATGATGGGTGGCTCATGGAGGTGAGTGAGAAGGAATTGGACCTGTTCAGTGTGGTCGTCGATTTGTAATTGAACGGACTGAGTCTGTCTGAGGATGGGGCTGTTGTAATGGGGCCGACCATTTAAGGTGGTGATGTGCATAGGCTGAGTGAGCCCCTCAGATCGGATCCCCAGCTGGGCAGCAAATTTCTGATAGATAAAATTTCCTGCTGCCGCTGAATCGACGAAAACAGCGGTCCTGATGCCACGATCCATCGGTGGCCCAAACGGAGACCTACCTGGATGACTAGGACCAAAATGGTTGGAAGACAGGAGGTGGCTGCAAGAGGACCAGGTGAGTTCCTTCCCCTATTCACCTTGTCTGACCGTTTTCCGGATGGAGAGGGCAGACAGCACGATGATGACCGGGGGAGGCGCAATAGGCACAGAGGCCCTCACGATAACAGCGTTCTCACTCTGCCGGTAAAGGAAGGTGCGTCATATCGGCATGGGTTACCCGGCTCCGTGAGTGTGGACCTCTGAGGTGGGTGGGGAAGCTCGTGGCCTGCGAGCTCGGTCTTCATCCGTCCAGACAGATCCTCATAATATGCCGTGCAGAGGGCGGCATCACTCTACAACGCTCTTTCATTACTGTAACAATTAAATTATTCCTGTATTTACCTGCTTATACCAAAAAAAAAAGACAGCACATACCAAAAAAAAACACCCGTGCACATTTACACAACATTCTATACAGGGGTAATATCGATTTTTACATTCTAGCACTGCAGGAGTTCAGTGTAAGTTTTAAAGTAAAGATATGGGTTTACCTTTACATTTTCTTTAAGGCTAATTTAAAATGAAATGTTTGTTTTGGGAGCAGGAAGTAACAATGAAATGAAACTCACACTGCCTCTGTTAAGAAACATTTTGTGGTCAGATCATTTATGTGGACAAAATGTTTGCCTTAACCATCCCATTCCAGATTGTAACACCAAGTTGTATCAACACGTTACTCACTTGAGGGACTTTATCTGTGGGAGTGCCTCTAAAACCATGTCACAGATGTCTTCTCTTAGTTCCTGTGTGTTTTCTGTACAATGTAGATGAAGGTGGATTTTTTCTGAGCTTTCGTTAATGATCCTTCCAGCCTTAATAAACAGAGATTTTTCTCCTAGAACAGGAAGGTGCAAGTGCTTCCGACAGATCTCCATTAAAGTTGTGAAATCTCTGGGTCTCTCACAGCTCAGCACTGACGTCCACATATGGCAGAGGGTTGAAGCTGCTCCCCTAAAAAATCACCACAGCTCTGTTATTTATTACACTTACTGCAATTCACTAGTATTTAATACTAAGCAAAGAATTAACATAATGCAGAAATATATACATTTGTGTGTTTGTGTGTGTGTACCTGAGATGTGGGGTTATTCTGAGAATCATTTGGATCCCAGTGTCAGATATCCTGCAGTCCTCCAAACACAGAGTAACCTGATTTTCTTTAGAATGTCTGATCACATAAGACAAGGCACAACACTGATGTGGATCAAGGTCATTTCCACTCAAGTCTAGATGATGATTCAGTTTCTCCAGAAGCATCAAACAAGCCTCGGGTGACTGGGACTCATACAAGCACTGACACACAAAGAGAACATCAGTGTCTTCATCACCTATAAACTCTCCGTCCGACTGAAGATGACAAAAAGTCTTCATGAGTTTCAGGAAGAAACTTTTAGATGATCCTTTAATCTGATCCTCTGAGAAGAGATTCTTCAGGAGTTTGAGGTTCTGTTCTGACAGAAGTCCACAAAAGAAAGGAATCACATATTTCAGGTGTTTTTTCTCTTCTTTCAGACAAAGTTGAAGAAAATTGTCAATTTCTCCTGGATTTCCAAGCAGCCACAATGCAGAGAAGAACTCCTGAACTGTACTGTGCAGAAAAGCATGGAACTGTTCAACAGAGGTGGGACTGTCCTGAATTGTTATTCGTTTCAGAAAAATGTTTCTGATTTCAGTATCAACACTGTCAATGTTTGAGAGATTTAGAGTTTTCTGCATTGTTGCATTAGAGGCACATTTCATCATCACAAAAAGTTGAGCCCTCATGGTTTTCATGTACCCATCAACCTGACTACAGGTTTTGTTTCCGGCTTTTTTTAAGTCCTGACGGAGAATGTGGACATACATTTCAGTGACGGTCAGTGAAGACTTTGAGCCTGTCAGGTTGCTGAAAGAAATGCTTGCTGCCACCATGAAGGCATACACTGGCACATGGCAAAGACTGATCAACTCTTGATTGTTCAAAACAATTTTCAACTTTTCAGGCTCAGAGCTCAACATGTGAGTGAAATATTTCCGAACAGATTCCTCACTGAATCCCTGAACGTACACATTGCATGCAGGCCAGTCTAAGAAAAAGGAATCATCTTCCTGTTCTGACCTGCAGGTTACTATAATCTTGGCATCAGGAAGAAGGTCCATAATCTCCAGTAAAGTGAGGCTTTTCTGCAAAGCACTGATGCCATCAAACACAACAATAACATTCTCAGAATTCTCCTCAATGTCCTGCAACACTTCCTTTCTGTCCTTCTCCAGAGGTTTACAATACAGATCAAACAGAAGAGATTCCAAAGACATGGGGATACACAATTGAGTTAGTTTAGCCTCATCAAAGTAAAACATGTAGTCTAATGTTCTGTTGTCTGTCTGGGACCACAGGGAGAGCATTTTCTGCACCACTGATGTTTTTCCTATTCCAGGTTTTCCTATAAGCAGGATGGCCTTTTCACGACTACGCAGAAGATCTTCAGGCGAAAGATTCTGCCTCTGCAAAGGAATGAAACTCCTTAGTTTCTTGTGCCGAACTTTCTTGCATTTCCTCTTTTTGTTGATCAGTTTGTTTTGCACAGAGTTCAGATCTGTGTCTGTGTCAAGGACTACAGGTATAAAAGTTTCTTCCAAAGTATTTTTCAGACATCTTCTGTTCTGCTCCCACTGCTTCCTCAGGATCTTCTGAGCTTTCTTTTTAAGCTGCTTCTGGTAGTTTTGACAGGGCGCCGTACCTGAAATTCATTAAAAAGGTAACACTGTAATCCTTAATCTATAGATATTTAATAAATATATAACAATATATGTAATTTATAATAAATAAATAAAACATGTATAACACATATCTAACTCTAAATGAGATCTACAGATTGAAGTTGAAAGTAACTGAAGAAATGTAAGAGCAGATCTCAGATCAGATTAGGGGGTCAAATATGAAAACATTTGTAATTGTATGAGCAAATGTTAGGTTTCACCATTCTCTGATATTTACAGATTCGTTTACAGGCCAAAAATGCTATTCCTTCCAAATTTCACTGAAAATATCTGCATGAACTGGCCAGAGACAGATTAGAAATGCCAAGAAATTCTTTCTCAGGGGATCTGAGAGCAGAAAGTGTTTAGAACCAAGTTGCATTTTTCCTTCATCAGTCTGTATGTGTGTAGGTATGATTCATATAATTTTTACATTCCAAAACAAGTGCAGCTTAATTTATACATTTTTTTAAATTGTTACATACAAAAAAGAACATTTCAACATTTCTAATTCAGTCATGTATTCTCCATTTACTGCCGTTTCCCCCGTCACTCACAAAGTAGAAGGTTTGAGGCTCTGAGATTCCAGTTTTAGTAACAGCCTCACCAGAGAATAGAAGTAGTCCACCCAGATAAATGTCTCCATTTACATATTTTAGATGTGCTTTCATACCAACACTCTTCTCTTCATCCATTAAACTTCAAATGCTCCAAAAAGTGAGATTTCTGTGGTTCCTTTGCTTCTAAAGCCTTAACAGTTGTTTGAAACGTGGCAATATTTTTGCACCCTGAAGTAATTTGGATGAATAACTAAAAAATGTTCCCAAATGTAATTTATTGCTGAACTTTATAAATGCCACATGTGATTAAATGTACTGTAGCTTTGGCTACCAATTTTGTGGCTTGAAAATAAGACAAAAAAAATAGCGATTTACTAAATTCAAAGGTGTTGTAATTCACCAACCAGTCTTTATTTTCCTTTCAGTCATCAAATAACCATTACTCACCAACATTGTAGTCAGTGTTGTTGTTGTCCCTGAAGGGGAAACAGCTGATCCACGTGTGTAAATCTTGATGTAACGTCCTTTTCCTGGTGATGTCAAGAATCCTGAGTAACTCATAACTGGCACTTTCCCCTTTTTTATAAACAGAATCCAGTATGAATCTCGCTTTGTCAAAGTCTGTGATGTGTGCTTTGAAAGCATCAACTTCGCAATCATTGAAGACCTTCCGCTGGTAGAGATTCTCAATGATTAGAGGAAAGTTTTGTAGACCAGTCACCAGATTTATCCTGGCACCTCTGAGGTATTCCTTAGCAGACTGCTGTGCACAAGCCATGACTCATCTTCAGTTACAGCAACAGGTTCAGTGCTTTATCATTCACCTGCAACACAAAGCATGAAGAAAACTTAATTCTTTCAGATACCATATCACCAAGTCACCCTTCAGTGTATACACCCAGACTAGAAGTCCACTACTAATAAATCTTTATTTGAGAACTTTCAAAATAGTTTGAGTATTAGTCAACAACACTCACCACAATACTAATATGAGATAGAACTGCGCTGGAGTCTCTGGGAAATTGTTTTTATTGTGTTTTGAGCGAGTTTTGTGGCTTTGGGCAGCTGGGCTGAGCATTTTTGTTTTTGGTTTGAACGGAGCAGTGGACCGAGAGAGACGAGTCGACTCCTCCAACTCGACTTCTCCTGCGCTTCACCGAAGCCTTGTCCTCAGTATGAATGGAAAGGAAGCGGTATTTAAGCGAATATTGGTTTATAATTTTGTGGTAAAGCTAAGGTGTCTCCAAACAAATTGGCCCCTCAGAAATTTTTCTCTCCTCCACTGCAAATGAATCATGATACGAACCGAATCATGAGTTAAAAATCGTGAAACGAACCGAAACGTGGGTTTGGTGTGTCGTTACAGCCCTACTAGTTATTAAAGACCAAAGTATCGATAAGCTCTGACGTTAACGGTTCTGCTGTCGGTACTGTAGACATTTAAAAAACACAACCGGAGCTCGCGCGCGCACACACAACCGGAGAGAGCTCGCACTTATGGAGTGATGATGGAAGAAAGAGCCAAACAATCCAAAGTATAGTTACACTAAATTTGTGGTGAGTCCAACTTTTTTAGATTAGGGTTGGATTTAGGGTTCGAGTGTAGTTATTATGTTCTCAATTTGTTTCAGTTTTTAAGTAAAAAAATCAACATAATGTACCAATAAGAATAACATTAAAGTACCGAATAGATAAGAGGTATCGATTAAAGTAGTAATACCTTTAAAACCTTAACAATAATCCCTAACAAGTATACATGCTAATAATTAACAAGCATTAGCTGTAATTTTTATGAAAAGAAATAGCAACAGAAACATCAATATACACTTTTACGTTGTTAGGTTACACTGTACTCCATGAATAACTATTTACAGAAGATTAATGTATTTGAATTAATTATTATTTAAAAAGTAACTTAATTAAATAATTTAAATGCTTGTGCACAATAGAAACATCTGACAAAAAGGTTAAAAAAAACCCTGAAGCAGCAAACTATGCAAAGAGCAACAATTTTGTTCCATTGTTAAAACTTTGGGTGACGACTATAACTCGCTCACAACAGACCACCATCGGGAATGCACTCAGTAACGCAGTGTGTGAAGTACAGAAGTCTGTGGTTTAGGACTTTTTGACTGAAAAGAGACACGGCTCGAACACAAAGCACCTATACTCACCGTTGGGCTCTGACCGTGTTACCGCAAGATCCTGGACGGACACAAACAAGCAATTCCATCTTTAGTGGTCTTCGTCCACCATAAACTTCACCAGCAATTCTGACAGTGAAACGGACTGAAAACTTAACTTATATTAGACAACTCGTAAAAACCCGTAAAAACAACCAAAACGACACTGAACTACCTTAAAAAGGAAACAAATGTGCCATTTCCACCATATCTCAGCGGATTTGAGTTTTAAACACGAGCCCTCGTTGATTAGTTAGCAGTAGGTCTTGTTTCAGAATCTTGCAGAACTTTCTCTCACCTTTTTACAGCAGCAGAGGATTCTCCACACGAGTTCCTGCAGAACTCCGACATCCCTCTTCACCAATTTCTAAAAGATTTACAGCTTTAAACAAGACACAACAGGCAAATCACATAGGATTGTTATATATGACACTGAAACAAACGGGAGAAAACGAAACTAGAGCTGAGGAAATTCAATAAGGACTTCCCCCTCTCTGGCGCCCACTTGCGTTTATTGTTGATATAAAGGGAGGGACAGTAACAGTAAATTGACTGGATCAGAAAGTCAGAGAGAGAGAGCCTTACTGCACAAACACAATGAAAACATTAAATGCACAATGAATAAATGACTAATATACTCACTGAAAAAGTATAAAATAAATTCAGTGAAAATAAATATAGCACAACATTTAATATGGATTTAGTAAATTATTATCAGTTAAATCACACCACTTATATTATTTTGAATGCATCTTTAGGTCAGAAGTAACTGAAATGTAATGCAAGAAATTGACCACCAGAGGATCATTTAGAAAATCAAATTTTGATCTTAAACCTCTTAGTTGACAGACTACTACAAATTATCCAGTAGAAATTATTCTTGTTGATTTCAGGTATATTTGTCTAATTATTTCATTTGTGGTTAATGTATATGAATATCGGCTGAAGGTGTTAACACTGATTCAAGAAGAAGGACTGGAATTTACTGTACCTTCAGTCTCATTTATATTGGTGCTGTCTGCTCTCCAGGCTTAATAACATATGTAAGAGATGTAATTCTACAAGCCCCTTTGGAATGACACACTGTATTGATATTTGGATTCTCTAAATATATCTTAATGACCAAAAACTCTTATTCAGGATATTAAACAGACGCTTAGAGGAAGTGCCAAAAGTTATTGATTTTAGGACATCCATTTAATAATGTTGAATATCTACAGTCCACTAAATAGCGTTAAAGCCATTAAAACCTGTAACACTTGTCCGCCTTTCCAGCTGTTGTATTATTTCAGTTCAAACGACAGTCACAGTTGTAGTGGTCACTTACAGGGTACGGCCACAAGAGGGAACCAAACCCCCAATTACACTGGAGGGCGCCCCTGGAGAGTCCACAGTTGAAGAGTTCATCCGGAGCTTTAGTGCAAAACTGTAACCTGAAATGTATTCTCTTTTTTTGGACAATTACAATTCTTTTACAAAGATATTACCCGGTTTTTGTGGTAGTATTTTCGCCAGACAGCTCCAGGGACTTGTAATACTATAATTTATGAACTAGTAATCAGTTTTACACGGATTAGTGCCCTCGTTTCATTAGCCGTTATCGTTAATCTAGCTGTGGCATTATTATATCAGTTCTGCTGTGGCTGTGATGGTATGTTACCTTTATAAAAGTTTCAGAGCTTTACAAAAGATGTGAAAACAGTTTGAGTCTTGATATTGTTATAAAATCAATATATTAATTAGGGGTGGGGACGAATCCGAATACGGTATTCGGAAAGGCACAAATAACGTGCTTTTACGAATACCGTTTTCGGACAAATACTTAAGAAATATTTGTATGGTACCGTCCCCATACACTGGCTCATGGCTGCCCACTGCTTCACTTGGTGATTGGGTTAAACCCAGAGGAGGAATTTCGTGCTGTTCACACTGTGCAGTGGTGTGTTCACATGTGACGGACAGATCTCTTTCACTTTTAGAAATTCCGCCACCCCCTAACCCCCATCACACACTCAAGTTCAGGAGTAGATTCGAGGTGGGTGGACGGAGTTTGCGCACTGCTTTATGAATTTTACATGAATAAAAGTACAAATACGAATAATATTCCCCTATCAACAAATATAGATACGAAGAGCAGCCGCTTTGCACACCCCTAGTATTAACACATATATCAAAAGTAACACTGCCACATTAAAACCACGCATCTAATATTGTGTTGGTCTCGCTCCTGCTGTGACTTCTGCACCAAGATGTCACATTTTTTATCCTAAAAAATAAACAATACAATGAATCCAGGTGGCTGGTTGAATCTGCCGGCAAATATTAGGGGCGGGGCCACAAGAAGTTCTCTGAGGTTCTGCTGTTTAATTTTACTCCTCCTGAAGTCTACAGTGACAGTGTGATACTGCCAGAAATACTGAATCACTTCCCAGTTCACAGAGCAGGAACTCAGATCTCCACCCACTTTCTGTAGGAAAGAGCGAGTAAAATCCTCATTCTGAACTTCATACAGCTTTTCAACCAGATTCTGGAGAGTCTCTGTAGACAACCTACACACACACACACACACACACAGAATGTAGTTAACTTTTACATGTATTTTACAATATTTACTGTTGTTATTAAAAACTTCATGAAATATCTTCACAGACCTGATGGT
>JBBMFX010006632.1:0-13181 GCA_037832545.1 Rhabdalestes septentrionalis | reverse complement strand
CGCTCAAGTTCAGGAGGAGATTCTGACGTTGTTTGCGCGCTGCATTATGAATTTTACCCGAATACAAATACAAATACAAATAATTTCCCCTTTTAACAAATACAAATAGATACAAATAGCGGCCACTCTGCACACCCCTAATATATATATATATATATATATATATATATAAACACGTATACCCGAGTACTGATTGGGAGGTAATGTCTGATTCCGATCGAGTCTGAAACCATGTGATCGGATCTGGACATCCCTACTATGAACAATAATATATTACTTTAAACAACAGAAGGAGTAAGGTGCAAAATATGTAAGGAAACTGAATGACGTGCTTCTGAATGAAACTTTTTCTGACAAGCCACTGCTGCTTTTTTGATGTCTAGCACCAATCTGAGCTAATAAACCATGAATATTTATAAGGTAAGGAGCACAGCTGCTAGTTTAGCTATAGCAGCTACAAAACAACTGTCCAGCAGCTCTAGATCACAACTAAAGTTCCTTAAAAGCAAATGGTTTTGCAAAATAACCTTTTTAAACATAATTCAACAGTTCAAATGTTAGTAAGGGCCGATTTATGCTGTCTTCAAGTGCTTGTCCTGAGATCTTGCTTGCAGTTTGGAAATCTTTGTGACTTGTCATGTGTTTAACTGGAAAATAGGCCAGAACGAGGATTAAGTCTTTGAGAAAAAATGGACAGTCTTTTAAAACGGTGTTAATGTGCAAAGACCACCCAAAAGAAGACCTGCAGTTATTATTTCTTATTATTGTAGAGGAGAGTAAGAGGAAGACCTGCTTCAAGACTATTTTCAGTCTTATAACGTGCCATAACCAAGCCCGTTTCATAAACGACTGAAGAAAAACCTGGCACACAGATCCTGAAAACAAATACACAGATTATTTATTACTTGTTACTGTCATTTGAAATTAATTTGTTACATTACAATATTACAGTATTTAAAATGTAAGGCGTTACACTACTATTGCATTACTTTTATGTTACTCTCGCCAAAATAACTGGAAATATGGATTTGGCGTCTAAATAAAGCTCATGACGCTCAATTAGCTCGTAACACATCCAATGGAAGGTCACGGTACTATCCGCTGTTAGATCAGTTGCAGGTTCACTCTTCTCCAGGTTGCCCAGATTTGGGATTCTGGACTTTTAGGTTCTGAGAGAAGCCCGTAACACAACGAATGTTCAGGCGGCTCAAAATCCCAAATTATTATAAAATTCCAGCTGGATGTGGGACGCAAGTCTCAGAAACAGGACATGTCCGGGAAAAAGAGGATGTCCCCCTACTCTTCTCTCTGTCTGACTACAAGAAGTGAAACGTTTTGCTGGATGTTTCTCCTCTGCTGATCTCACGGTGATTTTGGCGAATTTATATGAAGGAGAAAAAAAAACTTCTTTCCGGTTTAAAACTACATTGTAAAGGCAGTATTAATATTTGAACCAAGTAAAGTATTACCAATTTTTTTTCTGCAATAACTTACATTACCGCGTTACAGCAAAAAGCAACATTACAGTAATTAGTTACTTTTGTAACTCATTACTCCCAACACTGACTGAGGATACTCCAATGTTTTCCTTTGTATACGTATCTTCCCAGTGTAATTACATATACAGTGTTCCCTCTCCAATTCATTCGTGGATTTCTTCTTAGAACCAAATTTTTCGTTGAAACCTCTGCAAATTCGCCGAAACTACAGATATCCTCGCATTGGTTTTTGTCTTTTTTTTCGGGCCAATATCTACTTATTCATGCATTTATACATTGTGTTTCATAGTGGTTAGCATCACAGCTTCACAGCAACCCAGCAAGTAAAAACGTGAGCTTCAGACACCAAAAGCCTCGACCGTTCGACTACAGTTGGGGTGAAGGTGTGAAAAATGGTACGTAAATCACCTGGTCTCGTTTATTTACAATAAAATGTTCTCCTTCGTGTCTCTGTGTCAGGGAGTTGGTTTTTTTTTTTAGCCTAGCTTACAATAAGGCTTTTCATTTTTCAGGTTCGGTTCGCTAAAGATCACTTTCACTCGCGAAATGTCAGCCACAGCACCCCCCACTCCCCACGCCGTACCCCTGCTCAACAGACGAATGGCATTTGCGAACTGAAAGCTTCACTTTCAGGCTTCCCGTGGCATTTAGCTCTGACTTGTTTGAAACGTTTGGCTAATTGGACCTTCGGAAAATACACAATTGCACCTGCCGGAATGCAGAGAACAGCATGACGGGTCGTTTCTCTAAAGGAAAAATACACAAAATAAAGTTGCTGAAGGTTCGGAACACTCCACTTGAGAATCAGCACAAAGTCCCACAGGAAGATCTCACCGCTCACAAGCAGCCTGGGCTTATCAGAAATAAACAAATTTTTCTAGAGATTATTTACCTCTGACTTGTTTCCAATAAGGAGGTCAGTCAGTGGAAGCACAAGGTGTTTCTAATAAAGTGGCCAATATGTGGGATCACAAAGAAAGTGTTTCTTATGTTTCCAGTAAAGTGGCCAGTGACAGTGCTAGGTAAAGTGACCAGTGATGGGTGTTTCTAGTAAATTGGCCAGGAATAGGTTTTTCTTGTAAAGTGGCCAGTGATAAGTGTTTCTAGTAAAGTGGCCAGTGATGGGTGTTTACATTTACGGCATATAGCAGACGCCTTTATCCAAAGCGACTTCCATTCCTAACTACATAGGACAGTCTCCCTGGAGCAACTTGGGGTTAAGGATCTTGCTGGGGTTGGAATTCGAACCCAAGACCTCAAAGTCCAGAGGTACAAAGGCAAGTACCCTACCCACTGAGCTACCTCCAATAGTAAAGTGGCCAGGGATTCATGATTCCAATAAAGTGGCCAGTGATTCATGTTTCCAGTAAAGTGGCCAGGAATAGGTGTTTCTTGTAAAGTGGCCAGGGATTCATGTTTCCAATAAAGTGGCCAGTGATTCATGTTTCCAGTAAAATGGCCAGTGATGGCTATTTCCATTAAAGTGGCCAGTTATTGGTGTTTCTATTAAAATAGTCAGTGATGGGTGTTTCCAGTAAAGTAGCCAGAGATGGGTGTTTCTAGTAAAGTCGCCAGTTATAGGTGTTTATATTAAAGTGTCCATTGATGGGTGTTTCTAGTAAAGTGGCCAGTGATTGGGTGAGCTACTCCTGAACAAGAGTGCTGATCACACCGTGTGCACTTCACTACATAGTGAATGGAATTGTGCTTCCAAACCCCTAAAAGTTCTCGTAAAAAGCCCTCTTGGATTGAAGATGGTGTGTTGGAGTAGAAAAGCACTATCATGGGCAGGAAAATGTTTGTGACCCTTGGGTGTAGATCACTGGTTCCCAACTTCAATTCCATTGCCCTGCATTAGTAATGTTTTTCATACTTCCAATACAATTGATCTATCCAATTACATTTTTGGTGATTTAAAAGCTAAACACCTAAAAGTGCAGGAGTTGGGTGTGAGGGTTTCAAGGACCAAGTTTGGAAGCATCTGATCTAGAGCAGCACAGCTAATAAAGCTCATGAGTTATCTGAAAATTGACAATAACAATCTCAATAAAGCCCATTCTGATTTGGAAGCAGAAAGTTTTAAATGGCACAATGAAAGTGACAGTATTTTTACTGCGCCTCAAGATTCTGGGTGAGTAGCGGCATCAGCGATACGGAAATTCCTGATGTTTGGTGACCTGTAGTCCACAGACAGATTAGAGAAGGATACCAGGTGCAGTTGTGGGGTATGGAGTAAGGAAGAGCTAGGCCAGAGAATTTTTGAATTTTTCATATTGGCCAAGGGGGAAAAAATGCCACATGGTTCAATTCTGCAAATGCTGAATAAGGACCATTTGTTGAGTTGAGCCAGAATGACCAAGTTGGGCTGCCCAGTCTCCCTTCTGGAGTCTTCCACTACAGATTTCACTTGCTTTATCTAGGGGTTGAAGCATTTTAATGTGAGGGGGACGCTTGAGGGTGTGGTTTGTACCTGGGGGCGTGGTTTGTGTGTAGGGGTTGGGTTTGGTGTGAAAGCAGGGTTGCTGAGTGCCTACAAATTTCGTCCTTTGGAAATTTTGTGTTTGGAAACCCCTGTTGAATCTTGAATCTTTGGTGAAAGAATCCAATCCACTTAATGGATAGAAGAACACACACCACTGGAAATCCACTCCGGGTTTTCCTCCAACTCCCCACATGCAGGTGAAGGGAATGGTTCCCTACAGGAACGGAATGTTTAATGTGAGTTCAGTCAGGTAGTGGTATCAATTTTTGAGCCTTGAATTATTTTATTTGAATGAACTGTAGTCCTTTTACACTGTGAACTGGCACAACAGTGTCCAGGGCATCAGGCTGACCGTGGGGTTTTAGTTTCTCAAACCTGAGACACACACCCTTCAGTGTTGGAACTGCCACAAGGTCCCACTGTGCTTCTATGAACAGCTTCATGAAGTCTATCAAAAAACCCAGTGTGTCCGTTGCTTTTTTTCAAACCCTCGTGCCTCCAGCCAGTCATGGAGCCCACGATAAATGGTATCAATCAAAATGAGTAGAAATATGAATGCATTAACTATACATACATGGACATACCACTTAAAATGATGTGTCTTACATCTTTATTTGCAGCCAAGGTCGCTAGCCAGTGCTACTGCATCTGAATTGTTAATCGTACTTCGTAACACAACCCCCTCTAATTCCTGAACGAAGCCGTCAGGGCTGAACCAGTGCTTCCCCCTTGTGGTCACATTTGTACTTGTACTTGCTACAATAAAAATGGGAATTTAAATGCAGTGGACCAAATTATTTTTTTGTCAAATACTATTATTGTAAAAAATAAATATAAATAATACCAATGTAAAAAATATTAAAGTGTTTGAAATAACACAGCAAGCCATAATGCATGTGTGCACATGTGTGTATAATATTATTGTAATTTCTGTGTGATTACAATGCGAGTACAATGTTCCCATGAGTGTTCTTAAGATCAGTTAATATGTCTCAGGATCAAATTATATTCAGGTTACAAAGTCACTGAGATTTATAAAAATACTCACAAATGTTGAATTTCCCCTGAGATATTAATATGCCTACTACTAGTACTGCTAATAACAACAACAACAATAATACACATCCTACTACTACTACCACTACTGCTAATAATAATAATAATAGAAGTAATAGTCGTAGAAGTAGTAGTAGTAATAATAATAATAATAATAAGAATAATAATAATAATAATAATAATAATAAGGACTGCAACATGTGTGAGATTTGAAAAGGCCCTTGTATGTGGACTGCAGAATTTGAGATGGGGTTTAAGGGATAAGCAGATCTGATAATCACTGAGGGGGCAAAGGCGTGGCGTGATTTGTTGGAGAGGCGGAGGGTTCTGTCCGAAATATTGGAGCAAGTGTAGGCCCAGGAGGGTCAGAGTGATGTGCTGCCAGGGCTTCAAGCATGTCAGAATTCTGGGTGCTGATTTGTGCTTTGCTGCCCAGACCAAATGTAGTCCACTGCTGAGTCCAGAGGGAAGGTAATGAAATCATGGATGAGGGCTTCAGCTGCTGATGTGACAGTGTGCTTGCTAGTGAGCAGCAGGACCTTGCTGTTTTTAATAACAACAACAACAACAACAACAACAACAACAATAATAATAATAACAATAACAATAACAATAACAACAGCAACAACTACAACAACGATAATGATAAAAACAATAATAATATTAATAATAATTCCATTCATCATCCACACATCACAGCTGTCGCTTTACTGGCTGGAACCTGGGTTAATGTGTGAAAATCAGTGTTACTAAAAAGTGCAAGATTTGCACTTTTCTCACAGTTTTGTCTTCAGAATAAAAAGCGCCAACTGTCACTTCTTATGGCCTCTGTATGATGTTCCTCATGAAAATCTTAAAAACATGATATATGATATATCCAGAAAAAGCAGAACGGAAAATGTAGGGTGTGCAGAAAATAACAGCTTATGAAATCATGTGTCATTTGCCCTAACGGCCCAGAACTGGTTACACAACCTTGATTTAGTCAACAAAACACAATAATATGACATTAAAGAAAAGTTATCAACTGAATATAGTGATTTTCTCTTACAGATGCTGATGCTAATCTACTCCTTTCTAATTTGATCTGTCAGTACTATTATGTCAACGGTGCTTTATGGTCTTAAAAATACCTTTTAAAGACCAGCTTTTCAGACCTACAGATAAAACCATTGTCACAGTTTCAGGGCTTGTGGTACTGATGCCTACTGGGCATTTTCCTACACACCCAGGATCTCAATCCTGAGGGTTCCAGTACCAGTTCCTGGGGCCTGACCTGCAAGGCTGTTAGGAGAAGCTACAGCATTTATTCTGTGAATTCGGCAAGTTTGCCATAAGTATATATAATATATCACCAATGTTAAAATCAATGAATTTTCCAGTCGGTTGGTGTTATTTCATAAAGATAATTGGTGTTCCTCAGGGTTCAGTCTAGGGACCAGTATTGTTTTCGAGGTATATTAATAAAATAACAAATAATAAAAATGTTCCATCTGTAATTGATTGCAATGCTCATTTATTTGCTCCACCTTACCTTCCACATGAAATACTTCCATATCCAAGTCAGATATTTGCTAGATCCTGTAGGTTTATTTGAAAAAATGCTTCTAACAAATTATTCAAAACTTTTTTTAATTTTCCAAAATGCACCTTTCATACTCATGTGAGGTAATGTCTGTGGGGTGGAGCACAGCCAGTGCTGGTTGTAACTTAATAATTTATGTCTCTGCAGGTTCTGTTTTTAATTGTTTTTATTTTCTTAATTTTATATACTTCTTATAAATACTTCTACTGATTATATATACTACTAATACTGTGATTGCTGCTACTTCTGATGTATTTTATATACATTTTCAATCTTATAGGTATTATTATCCTATGTATAATAATTATTGTTATTGCTGTTTTGGTGTTTTTGTTGTAATTAACATTATTGTTATTATTACTGTTACTATTATTATTTTATCATTATAATTATTCATATGATGATTATTATTATTATTAGTAGCAGTATTATTGCTGTTAGATTTGGAGGTCCTTTTTTCTGCTCTTTCTCTGTGTCCAGGTCAATGGTGGTGTACAGAATCAGTTGTGTCGACTGGCAGGTCGATTATAAGTTCAGTTATTAATATTTTGAAACTGTGGCTGGAAACTTTTCCCTGAATAACTAGCCAGTGTGCCTAGACACATGGAGTGGCAGAATAAGTTCAACAATGAAAGATGTGAAAAACATCTCAGCTTTAGTGAAATTCTCCATGAGACTTTTCTGATAAAAAGAACGGAGATGTGTTGGAGCAGCCTTCCTTGCGCTTGGCGCAACAAAAAATATATAAAATCATAAGATAATTAGCATTTCTGCATTGGCTATCTGTATAAGTCTTTTTTTTTTTTTACTTTTTCTACTCAGCACACTTTCTGATGAAGGCCATATAAGTAGATTATACTTTTACCAATTAAGCTAATACCTTATTCCTATGCCATTGTTACTTTACAAAAGTCTTCAAGGAGTTTGGTCTATTAATGACAGCCTTGGCCACTAATGAAATGAAACTTGCTATATTCACCTCAACATGCGTTATACAGTTGTTTAAACCGCCAAGAGCAATCCTGAAATCACTGCTGCATTCAACACAGCGTGCAACACAAGATTGTCATTGTTGTCACTATTTTTACTCTTACTAACCAAGGATACACTGAGGTGAAATGTGTTTTATATTTTCATTGTTTAGGGCAGTCTCCCTCTGCCATGATGCTCCACTCGCTTTCTCTCTCCCTCTTTCTCTCCCTCCCTCTTCCAATCACTCCTTCCCTCTCACCTCTTTTCCCTTCTCTATCCCTTCCTGTCTCCCCCCTCTCTCTCTCACACTCTGCCCCTGTGTACCCGCTCTCTTCCCCCTCTGCTTTTATTCTAAACTCAAAACATTTAGTTCTTCCAGATTATGTCATTTATCCATTTTTGTCCAAGCGAACAATTTTATATAATATTTTATCAAATTGACATATATTTGTATATAATATTAATATTGTTATATAATGTTTTGCTATTTTTACTACATAAAGTTTGTAACTAACATCAGTTCTTGTTATAAATATTCCTTTGTTTATTTAATTCTTCCAATACCAGTTTGTTTGCAGAATGCACTTGTTAGAAAAGAACCTCATTAACCTCAGACAAGTCTGAATTATGTTACTGATTAACAACAACACTGAGATTTATTTTTTATGCACAAACAAAACACCATTATCTGACATCCTTAATGAACATGTGTCAGAATGTTGTTCATTTGTTCCACTGGAGTGCAATGAACAACACACTCCCCTATTGGAAATTTTACATTTTTATGTAAAATTACTCCCAAAAATGGATAAATGACACAATTTGGAAAAAACACTAAAAACTACATTTCTCAAGTGTTGAGTTTAAAATGAAAGCTGTAAATTGTATGATTTCACTAAGAAAATAACAAGGAATATAAAAAATGTAATTTTCATGAGTTTCAAGTGGTCAAAAGTGTCCAAAAACAAGTCCTGTTACAATTCAATGTATGGAGCATATTATTGATGTAATTAATTGAGAAGAAAAATGTAAATATCTGAAAAAACTCCAGACCCTTATGAGGTTTCATCCCATATGCATTAACAGCTAAAATTATTGAAAAAGAGAGCGACATGGGCCAGAGGGTTAAAGATGAGGGGGGAAAATCCCACATTTTGGGTTCAGGAGAATTTTGTATTAATAATTTTGAATCAGCAGTTTAACTAACAGACACTAGAAACCAGTTAGAATTAATGAGGCTAATAAACGTTAAAGCAGTAAAAACACAACAAAAGTATAATACTGTGGATTTGTGCATTAAAGACACTGTAAAAAAAAAAAAAAAGGACATGTTAAAGGTGAAGTTACCTAACTTTACTGCTTTTTAACAAATCTTATTGCTAAACTTTTCCCAGATGTGAATATGATTCTGATTATTTACTCTCCTGCTCTCCAGAAACTGAGTGTGTATATCTGAAGCTGAAGCTGTGCCAGGACCTTCAGATTTTAAGACCTCACAGTTTTGTCTTCAGAATAAATTATGACGGGGTGTGTGGTGGGAAATCAGCAAAAAGACAAAGATTCATTAAAACAACAAAGACTTTATTCTACATGCAGAGGAGAATGTTCTCCATGGTGCAGTTCCAGATGAAGTTCTCAAAATCAGATCCTTCACAGTGGATTCTAATCATTTACATGATTACAAGGAACATCTATGAACCAATTTATCGGCAATTTAACTCCCTGTAGAAGCACCAGTTGTCACTTATGTAATGGCTTCTGCATGACCCTAAAAACATGACATTGGATCTCCAGAAAGCAGAACTGAAAAACATAGTGTGCAAAAAATAACAACTTATGAAACTGGACTGGTTACACAACCTTAAAGATTTAGTAAAAAAAAAAAAAGTCAACAAAATTACAGTAATATGATATTAAAGAAAGAATCATCAAATGCATATACTGATTTTCTCTTACAGATGCTGACGCTAATCCCTACCTTTCAAATTTGATCCTTCATTACAATGATGTCAATCATGCTTTATTGTCTTAAAAAGACATTTAAAAAGACCAGCTGTTCAGACATTCAGATAAAACTCATTTTTATTTTTTCTCTGCAGGATCCAACCCTGGAGTTTCTTTCACATCAAGAACATTTACAGTAACCGTGGCGGTGGATGTGGGGAGCTGTGTGGCAAAAGGGGCGTCGTTCTCCGCAAGCACCATCAGAGTGTACGTGTTGTTCTGCTCAAAGTCCAGTGGCTGAAAGGAAAACATACAAATTGGACAATGAAGAAAAGAAAGAAAAATACAGCACTGTGCAAAATCTTGGGCACCCATACAAACCGTTTTAAGCCATTTTTCTGACCTTGCGATAAAGTGTCTTTCTGCTTGCAAAGTTAACATTAGAATAAATGCATTAAACATGAAAGCTGTAAAAAGTATCAGGATTAGTTCTGTGTGTAATAGTAGTTTTTAGAGCTGGTGAGGAGAACACAGGTTCGGTATCAGATTCCTCCTCGTTTCATTCAACCTTTGTACGAATTTGTGAAACACCATCAGCAGCTCCTGATTTCATTTAATGAAGGACTCAATGAGTCAAGCTTGGTTTTACTGGGCTTCAACAAGAAAGACCCTGTTATGCTTTGCATAAAATTCTTATTGACTGGATCATGTCATTTGTATTTATTATTTGTAGTATATATTATGTTAATATTACTACTAATAACGTTTTTTTTTTTAGTATTTGCACAGTACTGTATACACAGCCCAGACTGAACTGACTGTCCTACCTTAACAGTTGTTATGGTGCCCTCCTGTCCGCTTGGTCCTGTGCTAATGCTGAAGAATCCATCATCGTTTCCTCCACTGATACTGAACTTGGCCGTCCAGGCAGGAGTCTGAGGCTCATCCCCATCAGTCACTGGCAGCTTTGCCACCAAAGCTCCTACTTCATTCTCTGGGATGGACACAATGTACTGAAAAATAAAAACACCGTGATAAGATCAAAGGTCACTTTCACACTTTGAAACTCATTGTTTCTGATTAGTCTGAAGCTTCTCAAGTGTTTCTCAAAGCATATTCCAGGTTTAATTAAATTGTCCTTCTTGCAGTTTATGGACAGAAAACAATAATTTGTTACTGAGAGAGTTTTACAGCTCTACTGCCAATTTTCTGCACATGAAAAGTTCCTCTCTTTAAAAGACACATTCATGAACGGCCTTACCGAGGTCTTCTCAAACTGGGGTGCATGGTCATTGATGTCTGTGACATTAATAACTGCTTTCCCAGTGGCTACGAGGCCCTCACCCTGCATATCTGCAGCTTGAATCTCCAAGGTGTATTCAGGATATCTCTGAAAGAGAAAGTGTTTATTACTGAAACTGCTCTCATACTTTAACCTCAACATCAGCTCTGCATTCAGGAACCTGATTTCTGTGCTCACCTCCCTGTCCAGTCCCTCAGAGTTCACTTGGATCGCTCCAGTGACCGGGTTAATAGCGAACATGTTTGGGTTTGGCAGTTGTGGGTTCTGACTGATGACGGAGTATCGGACATCAGAATTATCATTACCGGGCTGATCTGCGTCAGTGGCCGTGACCGTCATGAACTCAAACCCTGTGCAAGACAATCACTAATGTGAGCCATTTAAAAAACATATTTGCCATCAAACTCATCTTTACACTCAATATAGAGACCTTTTGGTGAAGCTCCTGGTACGCTGCCAAAAAAAGTGTTTTGTGTGAAGATGGGCTTATTATCATTCATGTCAATCACAAAGACAATGATCTCCATTTGATCTTCCTTTAGCCCATCAGCAACTGAAACAGCATGGGCCTGAAGCTGGAGTCAGAAGGGGAAAATATTAAAGCATGTTAAATAATATTTGACAGATTTTTGGCATTTTTCTGCTTTAATACGCCACACTAGAAAAACAAGGACAAAATACACACAAACCGATATTTTTTACCGTATAGTTATCTTGAATCTCTCTGTCTAGAGGCCTTGTGACATAGAGCGAGCCAGTGGTCCTATTTATGATGAAGAGACCCACTGGAGGCCGGTCTGCTCCCTCTCCAGTGATGCTGTACACCATCTTAGTTTCCTTAACATAACTTGACTTGATCTGGACATTCATTGAAATTAGTGAATTACTTCAAAGTAAGGCACAAAGTTTCTAACCTAAAATTATACATCCGCTGTACCCACCTGCACCACCTGCTTGGGGAAAGGTCCTCTGTCGTTCTCAGGGAAGGAGATCGGGGGAATCACCCACTCTCTCTTTCTCCTCCTCAGCTCCCCTAAAGATCCTGGAAACTTCAGGACTGGAACAGCTCGGTAAGGCTCTTCTTTAAAATATGCAAACCTGTATAACCATTAAAATGAAAATAACTGAAACAAAGACTGTAAACACACAATACCAAAAAATCTTTATACCAGCAACTATGATTGCTGCTTCTTCTGGGTCAGGTTTCTTGTCGTTTAGCCATGGGGACGAATCAGTTGATCTCGTCATAGCCTGACAGAGGGTTCAAGATAGAATGTGTATTTATGACATACAGAGTTATAAACATACAATGTGCAATGAAATGTAACCCAAAATCACCCCTGAGACAAAGCAATATGAGGAAAATAGATGAAAGAATAAAGAGTAGATTAATAGAATACACTGAAAATTTCGATAATACGTCACTGAAAAATCTTTAAATGCATGAAAAAAAATGCCTGGACCTCATTATTCAAATGTACTAAAAAAGATTTTATCTTAATACTTACCTGCAATGCCAGAATGAGAATAACAATCATCTCACACTGTGGATGCATCTCACACAGTTACTGGGCTCGTTATGAGTACAGAAACATTAACAAACTGCTTTAAACTTTGGGGCAAGTGTTTGGTCTGCAAGTTCCCGTGTAAAACTTATGCAAGTTCCCGTTTCTGAAACCTCGTTTCTTCAACCGCAGCTAGAGTTTGAAAAACAGCTGGTTCATTAGATTCAGTGTTTTCAACTTAGCGACTTTGTAGCCAGTACTAACAACGTTCCAGACCCACTTTATGTCTTTTTTTCTATAAAGTTTCTAGAGACCAATCTAGTGACATTTTTGACCAATCTCAGAAAGAAAGACAGGAAAGGTTTGGATGGTGAAAGAGACGTGTGAAATGTGATCAAATATTAAAACCATAAACCTATAACCTCTGTTCCTCTACAAGCTACTGGCTCCATTACGTATTTCATTTTTAACTCGGCTTAATACATAACCCTTAAAAATAATTAAACATAGTCCGCTATAAGGGAAGGCAAGGCAAGGCAATTTTGTTTATACAGCACATTTCATACACAAAGGTAATTCAAAGTGCTTTACATAATAGGAATAAACATGAAAAAGAAAGTAAAACAATCATAAAAGCAATGATCATAACAATAAAACAAAAATGTAAAATGTAATGATTTAAAAATGATTTAAAATTTGATTTAAATTTTGATTTAAAATAAGTTTAAGACAGTTAAAAGAGACTGCAATTGTAGCGGTCCATGTCCGCTAGAGGGCACTATGGAACTAATTTTTGGGAAATTATCTGCCTTTTGAGTTTCGCTCCTCGTCACTC
>JBBMFX010006612.1:0-13181 GCA_037832545.1 Rhabdalestes septentrionalis | reverse complement strand
TAACCATTTATTAAAAATGTTACAAAAAACCACATGCTTTCAAAGGGTGTCCTAATTTTTTCACATGACTGTATATAAACATCGTATTTTGTGAGATTCTGTATGATCTACATAAACTTTGAAGTTCCAGACAGACTGTTTTCCCCATCAAATCCAAATTTAGAGCTTCTAAAAGCAGAACATTAAGGCTCTTTTTTACAAGGCAGTAGATCCAAACAGCAGATTGCTCTCAGCGTGAGTGAGGAGGTGGAATAGACTCTCCCAGGGTGATTCAGAAGTGGCGCAGCAGCTGGCAGACACATCCCAACAGCCATCACACATCCTTCCCCACTGGTCAGCAGCCCTCAGTGGCACTCACTGATAACTCCAGCAATGAGCTATTGATTCCTCCTCACACTGCAACAGTGCTCGGATGGCCCTCTTCAGACCACACAAATCCAATCTCTCCCTCCAGCTCCACATACGCACTATTCGCATCTATTACCAGAGTTAAGAAGCTCACAGATCTATCGGACTTATGACTAGTCCAGGGAGCAAAATTACAGGGTTGGGGTTGGAGGGGTGAAACCCATACCCATATCATAGGACCAGGAGAGCGTCATTCGTAGGAACACCTATTCATTTTAATGGGACCTGCTAAATGGCCACATTTAGACCTGGAACTGCTCAATATGCCCATAAGTATCCAGACATTCCTTATAATAGTGCTTCAGCCAATACAGCTGCACACACAAATCCACACACAAAATCAAAGCTATATCTGCAGAATGACCTGAACAGACAGCAGATTATTCTTTTTCTGACAAGACGATGCCATACATGTGGATGGTTTTTAGCACAGAAAGCTAATCATATAGGTTTTATTTCACTAGTTTATTGCTAATTCAGCTGTACAGAATTACTATGGCCACCCATGCCAACAGGACTGTGCAGTTTTACCTGCAAAGCGTCAGTGTGATACTGACACACAAGGTCTGGTTCAGCCAAGCCCTCAAAGGAGCCCGTCACCTGAGTATTAGGAGGTATACAGCTCGGGGTACGGGTAGGGGGGACTGGGAGTGTTGCGTGTGGTTGTGTGGTGCCTAGGCAACCCTAGTGCTGAGAGTGAGTTTCATTAGTGCAGGGCTAGGTTGCTACGTGCTGAACGACAGGTCCACCCGTCTTGTGGGAGTCTTAAACGTCCTAATTATTGTCTCTGTTAAGTGAGTGGTGGGTTGTGTGAGTGTGGTGTTTAAAGGCAAGCCGAACTTCAGAATCAGTGCGTCATCACCAGTTTAGTTCAGGGGAAGCAACAAGATAACCTGTATCTATCCTCTGAGGACATGAGCAATACTCTAAGAAGAAAAGAGTATCTAAGCTCTGGACAGGTTATGCTGAGCAAAGAGATATTGTGTTGACTCTTTGTGTGTGTGTGTGTATATATATATATGTATCTATATAATATATATATATATATTAGGGGTGGAGCCAAACATGAACAGTATTCAAATTCGGAAAGGCAAAAATAATGTGTTTTAACGAATTCGGTATTCAGACAAATATTTGTATTCGGGGACCCCCCCCAACACGCCCGTGTCCCAGATTAGATACTCCGCTTCCTCTAGCTGTATAACCCTTAGCAAATTAGAGTAGTCACTCCTGGTTCGCACATCTCACACACTATAACTTACTCACAAATAACATGCCAAAGCTTGTAAGTTGCAATTCAATATTTTCTTTTGACAATAAAGAACCAGAAAAGCCACATTTAAATATGTTTATTTTTTTAATATGAATTTTTGAATTATATTGTCATATAGCATTTCAGAGCACTGTTTAATCCCATTACATTATTCTCTCTTCACACCATGCCGTTGGTCGGTGCTCTAGAATTACTTCCTTATTCACAGAAAACAGGCATTTCATGCAGGTGTGTATTCCCCTAATTTGCTTTGCAATATAAAGGTTTTTTTTTTCAACTAATGTGTTTACAGTTTAAATATATAAGAAACTCACATGTTGAATATTAAAGTAGGATTTTTAATCCCATCTGTTAGCTTTAATGCTGGAGACTTGAGGGGATATAAAGCCCACAAGGGGCTGTGGAGCAGAGTGATGAGACCACCATCCAATCACCAATCACACTTGGAGTGACGTTTGTGATCCAGAACTGATCATCAACATCAGTATGGGAGCTCACTAGTGCTCTTGTGATAGAATGCTATTAAATACACACACCACACTGTTCAAACATCTAGTGGAAAACCATCCCAGGTTGAGGCAATTACTCTACCAAAAGAGGGACAAATTCTCTTTAAAAACCCTTGATTTCAGGAGTAGGCCCAAAATCTTATATTTCCTTTAAATTTTTTTCACATTTTTAGTCATCGTACTTAATACGGTATGTTATGTTAAATTATTGTAATCTAACCCAAACTTTACAAACATAATTCTTTATGAATGAAGCACAGAACAGGGCAGCCAATCAGATTAGAGGTCATTTATTTAAGTTGGTATTGAAGGACATCATAAGTAAACCTAAGAATGTAAGATACAGATCCTTTTAAACAAGAATAAAAAGTGCTTCCTCTGCTGGTTTCAGTTATGGTTAGCCATATGAGCATTTTGGGGTGTGTGAGGGCTCTATTCTGATTAAAAATGCATACATTCATATATGCAAAGTTAATCAATGCTGAAGATATGCACGTACACAGATTCCGTGCTCATATTTGGTCTGATGGGACCCCGCTATGGCTGTGCTGGTGCCTTGTGAGGAAGTGAAGGCTAAAAAATGAATACTTCATGATTCCTCCAGGAGAATGTCTCCAGAGAGCACTGATAAAGTTGCTAGCTGTGGCTTCAAATCTCCAAGGACTGCTTTGTTGTTGTTTCTTCACTGTCCTCTCAGAGATACCTTTTTTCATAACAACGACATGATTTTAACCCCTTAATCTGTAGGCTGTATTATTCTACTGGACATTATTTTAACCCTAAAGCCTAATATTCAGTACCTACTAGGATGTATTCAGTAACTACTATGAAAGTGAAATATAAGCAAAGGTGACCTGACACCACCTTTTGATCTTTGATCTGATTCTAATATTGCCTTGTGAAATGTGTCTGATCCTCTTTTACAAACAACTCAGCTTTAAAATAAGCGGTTTTAAATTGAAGCTTTTCTTCTAACTCAAGCTAGTCAAAATGCTGTACTAGCCGACCACTGCTAACATGATTAAACACAGATATTTTTACAGGTTTGGGATTTCTCGAATATAAACTCATTGATATACCATCCACAGTTGCATTTCATGCATGCACTGAAATCCAGAAGCTTTCTAGACAGTGCATTGAGAATATGTATGTATGTATCACTGCAAATGTCCAAATAATTCAGATCATACAAAATCTTAGATCCTCAGCCCTGCTGGTGGATTGGATAAATTCTGTATGAGGAATGGAACACATATTCCTGGGTACTGCAAATTTAAATCTTGGTGTTTACCAGTGAAATAACCATTCTTTTTTACTAAGGTTACACTCACCCCTAAGTGACTCACGAAAGCTGTATTTGAATGAGAGCCTACAACCATTGCTTCTATAGCAACATACGATGTGTGAGCAGCTGTCCATAAATACATTGTTGCCAAGTGGATATATTTTGAAGGATGACGATCATCTTTTTTAAGGGTAACTTAAAGGATGAGAATTCAAATATTTGTTCAGAAACACCAATGAATATCTAAAGCCCGTAAACTGATATTCAGGACAGTCCTAATGTATTGTTACTTGTCATGTTGTAAATGAAAACAATCTGTAAATGGAAAGACTAACTTAAACAATGTAAGGCACATTTTCAGACACTGTTTCTTTTGTATTGAAAAATGTATTTAATCATGACACCAAATTTACGATACATTTAACACTAATTTAAGACATGGGCACTCTTTAAGAACATTCGGGAAAACCTGTGTACTTTTTAGCTACTTTCATATACTAATTCTGCTACAGCGTACAGAAACACCATGGCCATCCCAGCAGAAACAGTGGATATAATGGCATCTTAGAGACTCTTTTCCCCTCTCATGAATCTTTTGGGTGGACAAAAAGATTCTCAGAGTGAGTCAGCAATAAAACGTAACCAAAGCAACCACTTGAGGAAGACAGGAACAATAACAGATAAAGGAAACAGCAAAGTGAAATTGATTTTTTTTGTTTTGCCATCGTCCAAACCACCAATTATTGGACATCGTTCAAATGACCGATACACTGTCAACAGTGTAATTTTAGCTTCTTCCATAAACATGAAACTCATGTTCAGCTCATTTTCAGCATTTTTTGTGCAGAGAAGGAAGTACTGCTTTTCTACAAGGCTATAGTACTGATGACACTAACAATCATATCAGATTGTCTGTTTCAATCATTAGAGAGAGCTTCCTTAGCTTTTATTAGTTGTTTAGATACAGCTTTTGGAATCAACAAAACGTCCACTTTTTCGAGCGGTCCAAAAAGGTAGAAATCAGATGGCAATAAATGGCCCTACACTCTCAGACACTCCCATTTGGCGCCATCTGATTTCCAATTTTTGGGACATTTAAAACTGGCTGTTCAATAAATAAAGCTCCTGTACCTCTCACTGATCCAGCCCAGCTGTGCTAAAAGGCATTGATATTGCATAAATCCCTTTTGTTTAGGAGCATATCAGTACTTTAGTATTTACCAATCAGGAACCATTTTAGTACCGATACCAATCCCTAGTGCCATAACATCCGGTCACTTTTTTTTTTCAATTTAATTCAGCAAGTAAAAAGAAGATGTGTTCTCTTTATTCAATGAGTTCTCATTTAGATCTCAACAAACAATCTGTGTTTCTGTCTAAATAATATATATTTTAGCTATTTAAAGAATAACCAGCATTCTATCAATATTTCATGAAATAATAACTATTCAACAGTGTTGCCGGGAGTTTTGTTTTCTTCAGCTGCAGCACCAAAGGTGAGCAAGGGTAAGTTGTGGCCCCCCAGTTTTTCGATAACTTTCTTTTTTTCTGTAACTGCTTAATCCACACTAGGGTCGCAGGGACCTGGAGTCTATCCCGGGGCCAATGGGTGCAAGGCAGGGACTCATCCTGGAAGGTGCACCACCATTCACACACACCATTCACTCACACACTCACACCTATGATCAATTTAGAATCCCCGGTTCACCTGACGAGCATGTCTTTGGGCTGTGAAGTAAACTGGAGAGACCCCAGAGGAAACCCACGCCACCACGAGGAGAACATGCAAACTCCACACACACACACAAGGCCAGGATCCAGATTCAAATCCACAACCCTGAAGGTGTGTGACCATGGGATTCCCTCAACTTTTACTTGGAAAAATTATGAATTGTTATGTATGGAGTTAATACATCTTAAATAAATCAATTTGTTGTTTTTATCTTTAGTGCCACAAAATCAGCATTACCTGCACAAAAAGTAGGGTGGGAGGAGTTTCCACTGTCTGAGAAACTGCTGCCACTTGTGACCATTATAGCTGCCAACAACATGATAAACTAAACAGACTTACCTCTCTCCACTCTTTCGTCCCAATTCCCTGCACGTACAAAACAACCACTGGAAATAATGAGAGGGACATACAATCAATAATTTTAATGTTAGCAAGACCATGAGAATTCTAGGCTAGACTAATACATTAACTAGACTAATATGTTTATTTTTGCAGTCAACTCCAAACTAAAAAAGCAGGTAGAGCTGCAAATAGGTCGGCAATTAGAGCCAACTAATGGGTAGAGAAAATGGCGCTTGGAGTCTAGAAATTAAAGATGATGCAAAGAGAAAATGGCTACTGGACAGATGGAGGAAATCAGATCATGTACTGAAATGAAGAGAGGCCTGGGAGAAGAGTGGCGCTGTGTGGGTCTGCTGTCAGACTGATTGCAGACTTTATGGGATGTGACTGATGGAGAGGATAAGTGAAAATTTCAGTTTCTCTTGGTCAGAGACTGTGACCCCAGGTGAGAAAATCCATGCAATCAATTATTCCATCCACCGCCATTCATTTAATGGCCTGGGTCCCAACAGCAAAGAGAAGGCATTAACTCCAGCTATGGGCTGGCATTAATTAAGTAAGAAAAACTTGAAGATCCAGATTTCCTAGTGATTTAATCACTGTTTAGGATTTCTACAATTCTACAACAAAAAAACTTTTAATCAAAAGATCAGCCAAGAATCAAATTTACACAAATTTACCCGTAATATCAGCCAAGACAATCATAAAGCTGGGAGCTTCCAAGAGGGGTAATCGTCCAAGCACTGACCCTGATCAGATTGCTCGTTTGATCCCAGGTGGTATTGCAATCGTCCGTGGCCAAGAGGGCACATTTGGTTTGCTCTCTCTTTGTGAGTAGAACGGCCTTTCCTCTCCCACAACACATGCAAACCGGCGTGGGTGTCCGTTAGCTGATGTAAATGAACTGGCAGGTGTTCTACTTTCAGTGTGTTACACTGCCAAGTGATGTGGCATTAACCAAAAAAATTGTGATTTACCTAACTCGGAGGAAGCCTATGCTGCACCACCACACGTTGGTGGTTTTGTGGTATTGTGTGATGGGGGAGCACAAATTAGTGGGTGGACCTGGAGCGAACAAACTGGGTAGAAACTACGGAAAATGCTAACAGGTGAAAGCCCTCCGATAATGTACAAACTACATGCCTAAATACTCACATACTCACCGCAAAGTGTTGAATAATCTCAAACATACTCATTTACGTGGTTTCTGACACTGTGTGACAAACTGCTATTTACTGATATCTTACAGCCCCGAAAATTAGGGGAAAGCTATAAGCTAATGCTAACAACACTTATAGCCATCAGATTAACACTGTGCAAACTAGATGCCTTAAATACTCACCTACTCACATCAAAGAGATGAATAATTTCAACTTGACTCATTAATGTGGTTTCTGACACTGTATGACAAACTGCTATATTCAAAAATGGACAAAAATGTGTTCAGTAACAGTTATCTTGTATTTCCTTGTATTTCATCTGTACTCATATTAAATCGGATATTGCCATAAATCACACAAGAAAGTATTTTTGAGATTACTTAACAAGTGCTGTTTAAGACACAGAATGCGTTTTCACAGAGCCAGTCTTATGGCTATGAGGTTCCATTGCAATTACCTCTTAGCCAGATCTAAAGAAGCAAATTTCGGAAACGTGTTGGCTGAATGGTTACAGAAAATTGTGATTTGATGGCTAAATCCTATCTCTGGTTAGGTTAGGTGTCTCTATATTGCCCTAAAAGATTTCCATAAGAAAAGAGCGGCTGAACATTCATTAAAATTCTAGAGCGAAAAAATGCAAGGTAAAAATGGTTGCAGTCTTTTCGCTTTTCAAGACCTGCTCCACTTTCCAACACTGGATCAATCTTGTGGGCTCATTTGGCTTAATGTGAGGTTAGAAGAATTAGGGATTGAAGGATGAACAAGGGGGAAGCTGGGGCAGTCAGCAAGGTGTCATGGGAAACACATGGTTGTTTGAAAGGAATGCGGTTGAACCTGGTTCACCTCACACACAAAAAACAAAACATGGCGCACACATGATGCGAGAGCAACCTCTTTGTGACTTCACATGATCATTGGCTTAAGACTCCCCTTGACTCCTTCATTTATGACCTTTGGTAGATCACCTGAGGAGCCTTTAATGAGATCAAATCAAGCCACAAATTAACCCAGACGAGGTCAGCCAACCGTTTCATTGCCCCGAGCTTTAAGGCGGATTATAAATAAGTGGAATAAAAGGAGCACATTTGACACGCTAGGTCAGGATCGATGTTTGTGATTATTTTTTCAAAGAGTGAATCCCCAGTTTGGAATGTTCTTTAAATTATCCCGAGAGAATCAACTTTTGGTCCAAGCGGAACACAAATGAAACACAGCACAATCAACCGAACAATAACCCAATTAAAATGAATGAGCTGCTGTACAAAACTAATTTACATGAATCTGCCTTGCTGCTTTAAACCACATCCACGCAGGAACATGCCAATATGCACACGACATCCCTACATCCTTATTAACTGTTTTGCATAAATTATATAAATAAATTAAACATTTTCACACATTTAAGTAGTACATTTAGCTAATATAATTAGCACAGTAATGCATAATATGTTCCATTTTCTTAGTGAAAGGCAGCCTAGATGTGCTTTTATAAATGTGCTTTTAAAGGGCCTATATAATGGAAAACCACATTTTCCTTGCTTTTGTTAAATAAAAGCATTTAATATAGTATGTAAACACTTAAATTCTCAAAATCTACCAACCGCTTACCAGTCTGTACAGTCCATTGAATGGAAATTAAGCTGTAAAACAACCCTTTTTGAATTCAGGCTTTTTTTGTTGGTGTCTTAAAAACAAGCGCTTTTACATAAATTTGTCAATTCAGCCTATGGAACGAATCCATTTATATTCAAGTGATAGGGAATGTCACAGTTTACACAACTTTCTGAATGAGGCATAATACAGGGCAAGAAATCACAAAATAGGTCATTTATATATTTAAATTGCAGCAATTAAACATAAATTACATTAACAGCAATCAAAATCAACCTGTTCAATTTCAAGGCACAAAGAAATGTTAAAAAATGCATAAAAATGTATTATAAAAGTTAGGTAAAACTACTTAAACATAACACACTGGCCCCTATAAATGCCCTGTAACAGTGGAGATTCAAATTTCATCTGAAGGCAACAATTATTCTTTTATAACATGATGTCCTTTTTTCTGACCTTAGAAGAAATTTCTGAAAAAATGACAAAAAGTCAAGGAACCGAATTCAACTCAGACTGTGATTTAGGTACTGAAGTGAAATAGCATGGAAAGTATTATACTAGGGGAATAGCTTCCCATTTTGGCTAATGATGAAAGCAATTTTTAATTAATAAAGTTAACTAAATCATAATTGAGCGATCATGACAGTCCTAGTTAAACCGAAGTTAGCTAATATTAACTAATATCAAATCTATCAACTCATCAATCCAGAGGAATATTTCTTAACCCAAACCCTCATGACTAGAGTGGTAGCTGCTAATATCAGCCCAAAAGCTAACAAAGACCACCTACCCGGATCAGACTTGGAAAAAGTGTCCACATCCAACAGGTTTCTGTGGAAACAGAAAAGAGAAAACGATTCAAATGCTGCTTCTGTAAATTGGGATCAAAGTGATGTAAAGAAAAGGATCCACAAAAAGGCTGTCCTTTGACTGTCACTGAGGCAACATGGTGTCCATGACCAGGGACACCTGAACAGCTTATGTACATAATGAACATAACTGCATTATGCAGAATCACTGAATCCCATCTCTGGGTGATTTTTTTTGTTTTGTATATGCTTAAGACGATAAGTAGAGATCTGCAAAGATTGCTCTGAAAAAATGCGAGTGAATGGGCAGAAACAGATAAACTGTAATTACAGGCTCTCCGCAGTCTCTCTGAACAGCTTTCTTGCAGACAACGGCATTAGAGATAATGGTTTTTTCTCCCTCTTATTTTTCAAATTGGAGCTTTTTCTAAAAGTCAAGGTACTCTTAGAAGCATCCATTTTGCCACCATTTGCTGAGTGGAGTCACTGGAGGTTAGGATGGGCAGATGAAGACCACCAGTTTCTTTCTGAAGTAAATATACACTTTCCAAAGTTTTTTTGCCCAATATAAAAGTGTTCTATACCAGTACATAGTTTATTCTCACATAAACCTATCCAGGAACTTTTGTAGATTGTTGTCACCATAATATGCACATGCTCATGAACTCAAATAGCAACACTGAAGAGGAAATAACAAAGACATTGAGGAAGAAAGAAGTGGGGAGGCAGGACAGCAGCGTAACCCAAGAGGAAAATGTATTCCTTCCATCCCCTCTCAGCTGGGTGCTGATAACATCTCTAGAAGGCTACGTGAGATGTCAGGTGTGACTCTGCCTGTGACGTTTCACCCCAGATAATCAAATAGTGAATCCGTGCTATCACAGCTGGAGATTCTTCCACTCAATTGCACAGAGTCTGAGACGCTTGATATACTAGTTTGTACAGATTGTAGTGTGGCTCGTTTGTTAAGAAAGGCAGATTAAAGCGATGGTTCAGACAGGACAAGTCTAAGGTTTTCTGCTTAAACCTAAAAAATAGTTGTCTCTCACTTGATTTGAAAACACCAGGTGCAATTTTGTCATCAATAAAGCAATGGAAATAGTCAAAATTACTCGTCTTTTATTGATTCATTGACATTTTAGAATGTTTTTTCCTTCTACAAGACAACTGTTAAGAGTTTCTGTCCCAAAATGATGATAACTTGTGTTTTAGATGATAACATGCTGGAACATGCTGGATGTCAAGCTAATCAGTATCAGAACCAGGAAACTTTTTTGATCCCAGAAGCAACTGCTTATGTTATCACTGCAAAGACACATAGAAACAATAAATATATAAAGTCTAAATAAATATAAATAAAAAATCTGTAGATTATTGCACATATTATGATTATAATGAAGTGATTCAGCACCCAAACTGCATAAGATATTGAACATAATGATAATGTTTACCACCCGATAAGAACCAGACCGGCTCTAACCAAAACAATGAGTTTAAACTGTGGAATTTATGCAAATTTTAGCAGGGTAGCCTAGTTGTGCCCTTATGCTAAGAAACAAACATAACTAACTTGTGATGAAGCCCATATGATTAGCATTGTACAAACTGCATGTCTAAATAATCACACACCTGCCTCAGAGTGTGTCTGAGAAATCACAAACGGATGTATGTTGTTTCCTTGACAAAGATTGTGGCTCTGTTGGTTTTAGCTATGTGACATAAGCCTCCTGTCCATATTAGATATTACTTGTCATACAAATAAGCACATCTATTTGAGATTACTTAACCATCCATTGTTTGAGACAAGTGGGTGACAATTTGGGCTCCAAAGACATTTTGGTTCTGATGAAATATGTGGTTGGATTAATTGGATAACTTCTTTGAAACAGCAGCTTCAAAAATCTACCAAGAGACCAAAGTTTGTAAGCAAGGTTAAAAACAGGTCTTCAGGTCTTAAAGTGAAATTCAATTGATTTTTTATAAGGTCTGCATAATGAAGTCAATAAAATGTAAACAGTTATTTCTAGTGATTTGGTTTGAAGTGCACCACCCTGGAGAAATCTGCAAAGTCAGAGCCGTTCACAGTGGTGGTGATAAGAACCTCATTTCTAAAGCATTCAACATTCTTTCTCTGGTTATACATCAACGGGTTAGAAATGGTTAAAATAAAACCATTCAAAATATGTTAACTGATGTGAGACATTGTTTAACAAAATATGTGAGATGATTTGGGCCAAAAACATAATTTTAAAATGCATTCATGGTGGAGAGTCTCTTCAAATAATTTTCATTAGATTTCGATTATTTTACCATCAACAGGATTACATATAATACTTGGACTGCAAGTGAAGGTTCACTAGACATTTTGTATAGTAAATAAAATGGCTATGACTTTACAACTCCTGTTTCCATTCGCCACAACTGTAAAAAAATAACACATGTCAGTAAAGAGAGAACAATGAACCATTTCACATCAAACCACTTTGAATGACTTTGTATAAACCATTGGCTTAAACCATCTAAACCACTGGATTATGCAGAAAATCTGTGCAATTCTCCTTTAGTCATTGTGAATAAGGACCCAGTGCAGAACTTTCACTACCGAACCAATCAGGGATCAGCTACAAGTTTGTAGCTTGATTTGGCACCACGTTGCCCATCCTGATTCTCCTCCAAACACCCCATGTTGAGTGACAGGGAGGCAGGATGGCATCTGGTGTGCCCCGTGATGACAGCAACAAACAAGCTTGATGAATTGGCTTCCCTTGCGAAGTGCTTTGACAATTTTGCAGCACAATGCCTGAGGGGAGATAGAGCCCACATTCATCTCCTACATTTATACAAGTTTGTTTCAAAGCACTTATAGGCTCATATGATAGGATTCCTGTCTGGTAACTTGTTCCCGAAGGTCAGAACCCCAATGAATTATTGAGGTTGTTGATTAGTGGCTGGAGCTGTTGCTGCATTTTTCTAAACTCTCTCAAAAAGAAAGGTTCCTAAATGGTACTCGACTTGGGCACATTCAATGAAAAACCTTTAACTGAACATGCCCCGCCCACAAAAGTTTTTTTTCATAGCGACCTATGCTGGGTTGGGCAAGCTTTATAAAATTATTCAACACAGAACCAGAGACTGGTGGTTCATGGAGAAAGGTTCTCTCATCACACTCTGTACATGTACACAGCTGCTGGTGACAAAAATTAACCTTGAACCTTGATCTTATTGAAACCAGGTCGGATGGCAGTGGCAACTACGGTCTCCCAGATAGCCTAAGTGATAACACTAGATGAGACACTGCAACTGAAAGAGTAAGAAGACTCTATGACACTCTGTGTTACAGATATACTTAGGGATGGGCATCATTAAGGTTTTAATGGTATTATTCATTCTATCGATACCTCTTATCGATTCAGTACTTTATCGGTACTTTTATCGGTACTTTTATTGTGTTTTTTTAATTAAAAACGAATTACGAACAGAAAAACAACACTTTAACCCTAATTCTAACCCGAATATAAAAAAGTTGGACTCAATACAAATTCACTTTAAGGTAAGCTCTGCTTGATAATTTTTTAGTTTATTATTATTTATCTTTATTATTATTATTTGTAAATGCAGCACTAGGGGTGGGCGATATGGCAAAAGTTTCATATCACGATTTTTTTACAGTTAAATCACGATTTCGATTTTATCATCATATTTATAGTACTTTGTAACTATAGATTTAGTTTTACTATTTTGCAAGTTACTGAACAGTACAACCAAAATATTTACCTTTGTAAAAATATATTCTTAAATAACAAAACACTATTTAGGCCAAAGAACATTTCTAAACTGATTTAAATTTTGCCAACATGTTTATTTAAAGCTTAAATGCTTAAATGTCAGAACAAAATATCAACAAGAACAATAAAATTAAATGGTAAAAAATGAAAATGGCAACTAATACAACTCAATCGTTTACTAAATGATTCAACACAGTCATTCAACATGACATGACAATACATCCTAAGGTAAAACAATAAACAGGAACTTTAAGTTTACATGTATAC
>JBBMFX010006601.1:0-13182 GCA_037832545.1 Rhabdalestes septentrionalis | reverse complement strand
TCGGCAGATACCCTGAGCCCAAGTATCGGAATCGGTATCGGGAGGGGAAAAATGGTATCGGAACATCTCTAATTCAGAGTGCAAATAATTAGTGCTCTCTACCCCATCGGCCCGGCCCCACGCTATTTCATGGCCTGAGACCCGGACGAGACACCAATATTCGGCGGGCAGGATTAAAAAGACCAAGTGTAGAGTGTATAGATTGTAGAGTGTGTATTGAGTGTATAGTCTGTATAAAGAATTTAGTGTATAGTGTGTATAGAGTGTATTGGGTGTATAGAATATAGAGCATTTAAAGTGTATAGTGGGTATAGAGTGTAGAGTGTGTAGATTGTATAGTGTGTTTAGAGTGTATAGTGTGTATAGAGAGTAGAGCATGTTTTGAGTGTATAGTGTGTATAGACAGTAGAGTGTGTATTGAGTATATAGTGTGTATAAAAATTTTGTGTATAATGTGTATAGAGTGTATTGGGTGTAGAGTGCATAGTGTGTTTAGAGTGTATAGTGTGTATAGAGATTAGAGCGCGTTTTGAGTGTATAGCATGTATAAAGAATTTAGTGTATAGTGTGTATAGAGAGTAGAGCGTGTTTTGAGTGTATAGTGCATATAGACAGTAGAGTGTGTGTTGATTATATAGTGTGTATATAGAATTTAGTGTATAGTGTGTACAGAAAGTAGAGCATGTATTGAGTGTATAGTGAGTATAGAGTGTTGAGTGAGTAAAATGTGTGTATGTAGTGTACAGGGTGTAGAGTCATACCACTCTACACTCTCTATTAAGAAAGCTAGATAAAGAGAATATAGTACAACAAACCACCACACACATAATATTCACATTAGCCTGAAAAAGAGTAAGAGAGAGGGAGAAGGAGGGAGGGAGAGAGAGATTCTTGTTCTCTCTTCTAATGAAATCCAGCTCTGCTCCACACAGCTAGAGGAAACCTCTAAACAACAGTTGAGATGTTTTGTGGTTTAGCGTTGATCACTGAGGGAGACAGTGAGGAGCAGATGGAGCTTCACACTCATCCAAAAACAACAGAGACAAAGCAGTGTGTGAAACACACACACTCACATCTCCCAATAACCCAATCAAAATGAACACATGGAACATGGAGCACAAACAGCCCTCCAGAGCTAGGCAATACACACAAATACAGACACTGGTGTCCTAAAACTATATTCAATTAGTTAATTTAATTAGTTAATTTAATGCCCCGATACAGAACTAAAAATTAAAAAGTAAAAAATTGGACATTTTATAATTTTAAGCACCAAACAGATGATCTGTTTGGTGCTTAAAATGATAAAATGTCCAATTCCAGAAAACAAGTGTTGCCTTGAAATTTTTGTTTCCGACTTGATTCCAGCATCATAAATAAATACTAAAGGAAACAAAATAAAACAAAATAAAACTTTCTGAAAATGTGGTTTGTGTCTGATTGATGTTCGCTTTATGATCAACTTTAGGGTAAATTACACATTTTTACCCAATTACATAACCACACAAGGTTCCTCAGTTGGGAGAGTGAAAGTTAGCATGTGCTTTTACTAAGACAAGTGTTGCAGGTAAACACAGATGGAAAAGATCACTAACTGCCAACTCTGTTATGTCAGTCAAGAGACACGTGTGCTAACGTCACAGTTATGAGGGGTAGAGTGTGGGCCATCCACCCCAACTAGAGAAAACAGAGAGGCTCTCTTTTATTCTTTTGGCATCTTTTCAAAAAAAGTAGCACAGAACAAAATAATCTAATTAAAATTCAGGTTTGAATAACATAGTTTAATCACAGCATTCAGGATGCATGGTCTCATTAACTTTAATAATGTGAACGTATTAACTGCATTTATACGGATGCAAATATAAGATGAAACCATGACATACTGCAGTATGTTTATCAATGACACTCGTAATGTGTAAAATACATTTCTCACACACTCGAACACATTCGTAACATGTGCTCACACACAAATGGACCTCTGAAGTTGTTGTTGACATTATGTCCACATTAAGCATCTTAAATTTGGCTACATGTCAGCTAAAATATGGTAGGTAAGTTACTGTGTCTATAGAAGCCTACAGTCTCATCACAATTTGAAAGTGGTGAAGTTTGACAGAAGACTTTTATGCAATGTCAATAGTGTGAATGTAGTACTATTTGTATTTTAACAGCCAAACAACCTCTTAGTCTGAGGATCCAGTCTGGGGTTAATGTACATACCACTAATCAAGTTCGGAACATTTTTGTTTACCCCAGACTGTTTGGCAGAGAGACAGAGACAGATAGGGTTAAGGCACACGGTGACATATTTTGCACTTTCATGACATTCATGTAATATTTATTAAAAAGCAACCCAATGCTTTTCACTGACAAATATAAGTACAATATTTTCACCATTTGAGTATCTTTATAAACCAGAGAGTTAATAAAGAAGAGTCACCTACCAAGCAGTGGTAGTTCTAGACCAAAATTACCTGGGGGGCCGAGGGGGGGCCAGTGTGTTTTTAGGGGGGCACATATAACCAGTGTGTGTGTCCGTTCTTCGAGCCAGCTCATGTCGCAATAGAAAATGTATACTTAAATATTTGGCAGTTCAGTACAGAAGGGCCATAAGGCAATTCGAGGGGGGGCCCTGGTCCCACCTGGCCCCAGTGTAGAACCTCCTATGCTACCAAGTAACCTAATGTAAATATAATTAAAGTGTGGACCACAAGACAATTGTTTAATGGGTTACTAGGTGATGAGACAGATATCAAGTGCAATTAAAGTTAAAGGACTGCCTAAAATTAGCCTCACAAACAGTTAACAGCATGTCAGACATACACTCTTACATATTCTTTCCATGGTATCAGAAACGTGTTTTAGTTGAAATATTTTCAACCAAAAAAATCAGCAGTTTATGAAATAAGTGAATAATGGTAAAAATAATGGTGTAGACAAATCTTTGTTTGTGTTTTTATGGTGGGTGTGTGTGTGTTTGTGTGTGTGTGTGTGTGTGTCTGTTTGTTTGTGTCTGTGTGTGTGTTAGCCTACTCACCTTGCACTCTCCGTTAACACACACGTCCAGAGAATCGTCTCTGCATGGTGTCCCATCCACCACTGCTGGAGCGCGCTCAGTGTAGAAGTTATAGCCCTCAGCCAGGCAGTTCAGAGAGCATGATTTTACCCCACCTGTAGACACACCCACACACACCCACACACCCAAGGGTCAGGGCAGTTTCTCCCAGCAAGAGCCCTATCATATCTATCTTCATTTCACTCTTTTGATCATGTTAAGCATGACAAGCTGTATAAAAGTAGGAGTGAAACTGTTAATGATTTTATTTTAGAATATAATCTAAATATCAAGGCAGGTGTTTCTTTAATGACTACAGGAACAACATACTGCCTCTAGCACTCCTGGGATTTTAACCTGCAACCTTCTGATCACAGGGACAATTTCGTAACCACTATGACACCAGGTGCCCCAGTATTAATGCTACTACTTCTACTACAAATTATTATAATAATAATAATTTTGCATGTATTTGTGATACTTGAGTCCTACATCAGGTACATAATCAAAGTTATTCTCATAGTAAAATGCATAAAAAGGAGTTGCAGTGCTCTTTCAGCAAGTGAGTGAAGAGCAGTAGAGCTAAAATCAGTCACATAAGATGAATATGATGAATATATATCTATATATAATAGCTAGTGACTAAAAACTTTGTTATGAACAGAGTCTTGACATTCATCTTAAGAGCCCAGCGTTTTCATAAGAGTGGTTTTTCAAATAGCTTTAATTTTTCAAGTATTTTAATGAATGTTCTAATTATTAACTAAGAATATAACATTTAGATTTTTAAGGAAGATTGTGCTAAAGTGCAAAATTTGTACACATTTTCACTAACACTGCATTTATCTATGCAAAGGACATTCATCCATGTTTATAGATAACAGTATCCCACACAGTGTCAAAAACTCAATGCTTACATATAATGAGCTGAAATCTGTTCCTCATCCACATGTAACAGCATCCCTAATACACTCCACACTGTTAAAATTTACAACGTTGCACATTGGCAATACAAACCCTGAAAACAAATTGCCTGCAAATTTCCCCCTAAATTTAATATTTCTGCAAAAGTGGGGACATACAGAGACACACAAGCGGAACATGGATGGTTGCGAAACAAAGCACCGTATGTCTCGGAGAGTGTGGCTGAGGCTCTTAAACTGACTGATGGATACACATGGAATTTTAATGAGCTTTTTGGGGGCTTTTAAGTCAGTTTGTTATTCAACAGCTGTTAGATGCTCATGAGCCAGAGGCTGAAGAAAGGGATAATAAGAGAGAGAGAGAGAGATAGAGAGAGAGAGAGAGAGAGAGAGGGAGAGAGAGAGAAAGGGAGAGAGAGAAAGAGCGATAGAGAAAGAGAAATAGAGACAAAAAGAAGGAAAGAGAGGGAAAAGCCCAAAAGGGAAAGAGTACATTTTAGTTGGCTTGCTTATGAACAGCTCAGTCAATATCCTTTCGCCGGTATGTCCTATAGAAGCAGAGCCATAGAAAATGAAAGAGGGGAACTAATGCTCCATCAGCACATTCCCCAACAGCTGGAGATAATGAGGGAAACATGTAATTGTACACAGAGAATAAAACTTTAGACATCTTTTGTGTATTCTTGCGTGTTCTTTTGGATTTGTAATTAACGTGCTCCTTCCATATGGAATAGTCCACTGCTCCAGTTCTCCCTCCAGCCAGATCATGGAGGATACAGAGCGAAGCACGTCTCAAAATCCAGTAAAGCACTGGTATGGAGGGACTCCCCTTCTGAACCTCCATATGGGACTCCCTGCCTGAGCTTGAATAGCTCAAGCAAATATTTAAGTGACACAGTTTCCTTTCGATTTAAGCCCCTCCAGAAGCTACATAAGCTAAACAACAATCTGAGGCTAGCGTGTGAAGTTTTAGGCTAACTGGTCTGTTTTAAACTTACCACCATTGTTTATTAGCTACATTAGCCTAGTAGTTCCAATGTAAAACTACAGAATCAAACTTGAGGCACCAAACCTGTTTTGAATCATTAACTACTTTTAGAAGTAAGGGGCAAATATTGCAAACGTAACTTTTGACAGGCATGTCATCTTTATGTGCACTTTCCAGCCCCCGACTGATACTGTTTTACCTCACTACATCATCACAGTAAAGGAATTGGTCCAATAGTTGTTGCTAGCACCAAGTGGGTATTAAGCTGCTAGTAAATAACTGGTTTAATGAACATTTTTTGTTGTTTTTAAAAGTTAACTAGCATTGTTCCTTCTTCTGTTTTCCCATTATCTACTGTTCTCACAAGTCATGCAAGTTGTATCAATCATAATAAAAAGTATTAACTATTGAAGTTCTCCACAAGCTGAGCTGGTGTGTAGGGACATGGTCAGGGTGGAGTTGGTGGTGTGTGCTGGACGTGCTGAGGAGGTTTTGGAAGTGTTACAGACATGCGGACGGCTCCTGCCTGTGCGCATATAAACACGGCTGTATGAAACGCAGCATGGCTTTTTATGAACTGTCCTTGGCTGTCTGAACGGAAGTTGGTCGGCTGCAAGGGAGGCTGAATCTGGAAAGAGAGGGGGAGAAAAGAGGCAGAGCGAGAGAGAAAGAGAGAGAGACACTTTAGATATTGGAATAGAGAATGTTTCCATTCTTTATTTCAATCTCTAAAGTGAGAGGTGAGAGAGTAGATGATAAGAGGATCAAGCACTTCTGCAGTTCTCTGTTTCTCTCTCTCACGCTCTCTCTCTCTCTCCCTTTTTCTTCACTTTTCTCCTCCTTCCCATCCATGCTTCTGCTGTTGTGACATGACTGGGGTTAACTTGGTGGGGTGTACTAGAATGATTGGCATATCGTCATGATGATAGCTCCTGTGTGCAAATAAAGGTTGATTTGTTTTCATCATACTCGCCTCCTCTGTAGGGCTTCCACGTGTAGAATTTCCCCCGGAAAGGAACGCTGTCAAAGTCGGAGCACTGGATCTCACGGAAATCCTGTGAACCAGGAGCGCACTCCTATAACACACACACACACACACGCACACACATATACACACACAAACTAAATTGAATACACTTTCTCCAACCCCTGGTATTAAAGGCCCCCTTGCCCTGTCTATTGCAGTGTGTTCACTCCCCACACCTGCTTAAAACTAGAAAATGTTTTTTGATAAGCTGCAGGGTTAGATTTGATTTGAGAGAACTGAAAAATGCAGTGTAGGGCCATTCAGTACCATGATTCTAAAACACTGGTCTAATTCAAACTATTAAAAACTGATCAGCCATTTTAGCATTGGCAGATCACTAGCATAGAGGTTTCAGATCTCTGATAAACATCTTCAAATTGTATCAGTGTCCACTATAAATTATTTAGTCAGTCACTGCTATGAATGATTCAGTAACTACCAGGAACAATTCAGGACCTACAATGAATTATTTAGTCACTACTGTAAATAAATACACCAACAGCATAGAGAATCAGCATATGGAATACATGTTGATTTGAGACTTACTTCAATGTTGCATGATCTGAACCGCTTCCTCTCCCCCAAACAGAAGCGTCCCCCAATGGTTGGCCTAAACCCGTGGATGAAAAAAAAAACAAAAAAACACACAAACAGAGCTCAGTCAACATCTGAGGGTGATTTCACAAGAACTCCCACAATCATCCTGTCAACCCCTTTCAGTGTCCGTCAGTTGTTCTTCCTTTGGATTCTGCACCAGCAATAATCTTTGCAGCTCTGGTTCAGCGAGTACACTGGGCTGAATTGCAAGAATATTGTGAAATAATATCTCAGAATTATATAAATAAATGCAGTTTTATTAAATGATTAAGAGGTCTGTATGGCTGAGGTCTGTACACATTAGCCTGCTCACTTTATTATTGGAACACATCTGATTCAGTTCATCAGATATTTATCTAGATCTCCATGAGCTGATCAGCTATTATTTACCTATAATACCTTATTTGATCTGAATGGCAAACATAAACAAACATTTGGAATTTGTTTAGAAATGATTGAGCTAATTTATTCATACTCATCAAATTGCAATGTACTGTTTGTTTGGACATTTGTGCTTATTTTAATATAGGCAGCAGTATTCTAGTGATAAACACATGTTGGTCTATCACCGTGAGATCCTCGGTCATACTCTAGCCATGGCTGAGAGACCAAGAGAGCACAGTTGGCTTCGCTCTCTCTGAGTGAAGGACAGATCTCCCTCTCCCCTCATCAATCAGAGTGATGCTAGGTTGCTACACTGTTGGCTGACATAACAGAGTCAGCAGGCAACATTTATGTTACATGCCTGGAACAAAATTAGTGGCAGCAAAAAGACACTTCATATGACTTAGGGGAAGCATGCATATATAAATGATCTTAGTTTGAACAACCTTTCTCTGACACTTAGAATATAGCTTTGTGTTGAAAATAAATGCTTAAGGTAAACACGACAGATACTGGATATCTTTATGACAGATCCTAAACTAGGTTGGAAAATGTACAAATATAGGAAACACTTTCATAAATGTCCTAGCATTGTGTGACTCGTGTTTGTTCATCTCAACTGCTGTTACCCATATTTGGCAAATTGTGCAAGTGCTGTCTAGGTTTTTCCGATATTTGCATTTTTTGTACAGTTTGATAATGTGCAGGGCGGCAACACATGTAACGCATTACATTTTGTTTTAAACCCATCTGTTTTGAGACATGTGTGTTGTCAGACCCAGTAAAGAGCAGAATACAAAATGACTACATGTACCATGAGTCATAGCGTCTGCAGAGACAACTTCAGTCATAACACCTGAGGGGACCTGACTCTCTAACACAGCAACATAAAACAACAACATAACTGCACAATTACGTAGCCAGGGAACACTAACCAACACAAACAGTGATACACTTATCATCCAATGAAAAGAATGCTGAGAATGTCCTTAAATCATGCCAAGCCTAGGCAATAAAACTCAAATGATAATAAATGAAATCAAGCCTTTTTCTATCCAAATAAACATAGACTGAATAATATGATCATGCTGCTCTATTACACAGTAAAATGTTAGTAGAAAGGACATGAATTCCGAAGAGTTAATACTTTAGTACACAAGGTAATACCCATTTTATTCACTAGACATCTAGAGAAAGTCTAGCCATTCACATGTAACTTTAGGACAGTTAGCAGAGATAGTTAGTGAATAAATTGTGATCTTTATCTTGAAGGTCCATTTTTTTCTCCAAGCTTCAAGTATGATTCAGGCTATATGCATCCAATCCCCACATGACCCACCTGGGGCTATCACAGTGGCGAATGGAGGAGGAGACTCCCCCCCCACAGGTGCGGCTGCAATCTTCCCATGGCGACCACGAACCCCACTGACCATCCACCCCTTCCGGCCGAGTACCGTAGGGCACACACACCCGTTTATAGCACCACTGTGTACACAGAATGTATATGTAGGATCAATCTCACTTCAGTGCTTGGAACTGCAAATAACTTCCAAAACATACCTTCTTGAATGAGGCAAAATACATGGCAGTCAATCAGAACAGTGGTCATTTACATATACCTACAGTATAGCATTCTTACAGGCACCCTAACAAAAATATCCTGCTTAATAATTGAAGGTTGAAAAAGTGTCCTGTAACACGACTATTTTGTGTGCATAAACAAACACATATTAAGTGGACCTAAGGGGAGAAAAATACAACACAATCAAATGATAGCATACAATACGTAAAACATGATATTGGAAAATGTTAAAATAACATGTAATGATTCATAAAATTTAAACAACCTAGGAAAAAAACTGAATCACTGCTTCAACCAGCAAATCCTGCAGTAAGAAGAAAATTAAAACCACAAGGGTAGTGCCAGACTTTCTATAGGAGCTGCATTCTTAGTACTCACCCCCTTATCTATGGTGCTGGTTTGGCAGATGGTGCCCTCAGCTGCTGGAATACTGCTGGTTATGCAGCGATTACTCTTACTCATACACCACAGCTCGCTGCACACCTCCTGCACACACACACACCCACACACACACAGAAGTCCCAAGACAATAAAATAATATAATTTTAAAAAGTACAATTATTCCATTACTGAAACATCCCTCATAATAATCCATTCAATTCTCATTTAATTTTATGCATCTGGCATCTCTTTGTATATTTATTCTCCATTTATTACATTTCTGTCATGTCTTTTTTTATTATTCTAATATCACTTAATTATTTTGTTGTGTCATTCCTTTGCTATTTGGAGAGGCTGTGTTCCAGTCTTGGTTCCTCTCATAGGGAAATTTTTCCTTGCCACTGTCACGCTTGGCTTGCTGCTAAGGAGCTTGAACTTGGAATTCTGTAAAGATGCTTCGTGACAAAGCACTATACAAATACATATGAACGGGAAAAAAACACTGCCAGAACAGAATTCTAAATTGGCAGAGAGCCCCATCACCCTGACGTGTGTCTCTTACAGCCGCTGCACCATCCAGAAGACACTAATGACAAATAACACACACATCCCAGCCTTTTTTTGGACCAGCTCCTGGCAGGACAGTTACATCCCGCACAATTCTTAAATGCAAAGTCCTGTTCCAGATGTCCTCCTACTGGTATGCCATAAAACACACAATACGCATAAAGCTCTGCTCAATAAAGACAGCTATAGAAGTCTTTAAAGACTCTCAGCAGCTGAGCCAAAGCTCAGAGGTCCACAGTATTTCAGCAGAAGGGAGAAGTTCGGCCACGGTTGCCGCAGAGAGGCCGCACAAGGTAGAGAGCTGAATTTTTTTAACCACTATGGCTTCTTTTTTTGGGGGGACAAAAGTGGCCAAGAGCCAGAAATCAGCAGACAGGGAGCAGCTAAGAGGTAGAATTCTACAGCTGGGGAAGAAAAAAAGGTTAAACAGGAGAAAAGAGACAGCGGGTAGGGTAGAAACAGAGGTTTGAACCTGAAGCCCCTTGGTCTGAAACTACCATGTGTAGATGTCTTCATATAAAATTACTCAAGAAAGATGGCACTGTTATAATAAGAGAAAGTCAAGTGTGAGCATAAAATTCAGTATCACTGTGCAACGATGTACACAATCTCTCAGAGTGGAACATTGTTTAGGGCGCTCCTCATATAACATTGAAGTACTTCATATTTTTCTAGCTTATTCCTGTTAAAAATAACTTTAAACTGTCCTATTATTAACCTCCCATCTCCCAAATTGGAAACTGACTACAATGTATTCTTTCACACTGCTGATCTACTGACTGCTAAACCCTAACGCTAACTCAGCTCAAATTATAACTGAACTTACATTTGCCGGTTGAATTATAACTGGAGAAGGATAATTAAAGAAAAACATCAAATGCTAAATATAAAATGAAAACATAAAGCAAATAAACAATCAATAAAACAAATGATAATTGATATTTAATAACTGATATAATTATATCACTGATAATACAGCATATGTTAGTTACAGAATACAAGTTCTTGTCGAGAGGTGTTTGTCTCAATGTAGTGCTACAGTGGATTTAATTTACAGTTATACAGTTTCATCAAATTCTGCCCATCTTTTTAAAAAAAAAACTAAAATCATCACTAATGGAGCAATTATTTAAAATGTCCTGATTACAATAAAATGTTTGATAGACACCTCCTTGACCATAATATCCTATTAAATCAGGGTATTACTAAAACGTTTGACTCTCTTTCCAATGTTACAGCCTTTTTCTTCTGGGAACTGTGTGTTGGAATATTGCTGTGGGGATCTAATTGCATTCAGCCACAAGAGCTTTAGTGAGAATTGTAGATGTTGGATGTTTAATTCTGGATCAAAAAGAGCATTTCTACTCACGCCAAAGGTACTGCATGGAGCTCTATCATACTAGAGAAAACATTTATAAAGTTTATGTTTTATCACTATCTAGTGTCTGTTTTTTTCATTCTAGTTCTAAGCACTAATTCTTATTTCTGGCAGTATCTTACTTCAAGTGTACTTTCGACTCAAATCTATGTGTTCCACCTATAAATACATTCTCTGAGGGGACAACAAAGCACATCTGTTAGCAAATCTGCTAAATGCGACACTGTACATATTGATAATACTGGTATAGTTGTACAGTAATAGCATGCCAAATAACATCTGAATAACAAAAGAGCAGTAAGAGATATTTACCCCGTATTTACACTGCCGTGATTTCATTCCATATTGGAAGCGACACTGCTCGTCAGCGTCATAGGCCTGACCGGGGGCTGTGGTTGGGTACATAAACTCCTGTTTTGGTGGAATGTTGTTCACACAGGATCCCATCCCAGAACTGCAAGAAGTCACAGACAGACGCACAAACATTACATTCATTATTTTACATTCATTTGGCAAAAGTTTTATGCAAAGTGACTTACAGTTTGACGAGACAGTGATAGTGATAGTGAATCAGCCAGATCAGAGTTCTAAGAGTTAAATCTTTAAATATGAAGCGGTGCAAGCATTTACAAGCTTAATCAAAACACAAATAATAATAAGATATTGTGAGAAGAGTGAGTAGTAGCAACATGATATTATTTGGCCCAATGCTACAGCCCTTCAAATGAGGAAAATATCATTTTACCTCATGGCAGTGGATGGTCATCTATTTTCAAATTTGCAAGTAACTTATTTTGTTTGTTTCCTGATGGCATATTAAAAGAATGGCTTGGCAACATTTCACATGTACAGTCTTACTGATCAAGGTCACACAGACACTTACTCATTAAGGTCACACAGACTTATCAGTGTGGTTTAACAAACAGTATGACAGTATGAGGATTTATGACCACAGTGTACTGATTTTCTGATTACTTTCAGGGGGATAACGTGCCATGTTGCAAAATTCAGACAATCTCAAATTGGTTTCTTGACCATGACAGTGAATTCACTGTACTAAAATTGCTAGTGCGTGCCATGAAAAAATCCACCACACCAATATATCACCAGCTTATACATACACATACACACAAACACACACACACACACACACACACATCTATATAAAAAGTAAAAGTACAGCATAGTTATATGCCATAGTCATAGTTACTGTAATACTCAGCATGATCACTGTGTTTTAAAACCCTGGTAAGTTTATGTACTGTGTTATGATTCATTTCCAAAAGGGAATATAAATCCTCACTTTAGGAAGTTTGTGATGTAATCGCGGCTGCAGGCAGACCAGATGAAGGGGTTGGTCTTCATGGTTATGTGGGCGGCCATGAGCTTAGCCATCTCTTGACTGCGAGCTCCACAAGCGTTCCCTACTCCATCATGATTCATGCCAAACCTGTGAAGAAATGGGAAGAAGATGGTAAGACAAGGAAGGAGAGAAGGTGGCAGGTTAGGAGATGGGACAGAGAGAGAGAATGAATCGGTTTGAGTAGTGGGATGGATCCATAGATATATGAATTGGCGGCTGGTTTGCACAGAGTGCTCTTTTGTGGATATAAGCACTGCAGACCTGCTAAACATACACAAACACCAAAAACACATACTACAGCAACCCTCTTATGTAATCATATGCGCGTATGCCCCCTTGTCTAGACAGTCCCCAGGGATGCTGGTTCTGAAGCTACCTGGCCGCTGCTTTAGCAGCAGCTCTTAATGGCTTTTCCACCTGCTGAAGCTCAGAGCGCAGCCGGGCTAACGGCCCTCTCCATTACCTTGCACAAACACAGCCGTAGATTTCCTCCCCGATAGAACGCTGTGCTTTTCCGCAATCAAAACAACGGAAAATGCAAAGGATCTGCCTTTCATGGAAAAATTTGAGGGTCCGCAGAAACCATCCATGTGTATTTGCACGAGGAAAATGGCAGGCACAAAGTACTGTAAAGACCTACTGTACGTGTGTAAGCAAACTGGAGCGAAAAGAATGCAAGGCTGCTAAAGTAAAGCAGAGAGTTGAAATCTGGGAGGAGACAGAGGAAGAAGGTCCTGGAGCCTGGCATGAGGGCACAGCTAACCACGGCTGAGTGATCTAGCAGGAAGCAAGCCGTAACTTTTTCCACTCACAGTGTGTATATACCGGCTAGACGTTTCACTAAGCACACTTTCTTTGAACTTTCTTTCTATCTATCTATCTATCTATCTATCTATCTATCTATCTATCTATCTATCTATCTATCTATCTATCTATC
>JBBMFX010006583.1:0-27703 GCA_037832545.1 Rhabdalestes septentrionalis | reverse complement strand
GCACATACATTATGCAGGTTTTATTTTATAGCCATTATACCAGACTTGCTAGTTGGCTATGAAGTTGTGAAGTGGATGAAAACGAATGGCAAAGCTAATGTCGAGACTACAATGACGAGACCTTTAGTGGATTAAAACTTGACTAAGAAACCTTGAGTCTTCTTTTGACTAAAACTAGACTAAAATGATGAGACTTTTAGTCGACTAAAACTAGACTATCTCAGTGACTAAATATGACTAAGACTAAAAAGCACATTTCGTCCTAAGACTAAGACAAAATTAACACTAGTGCATTAGCTCCTGGAACAAGGCATTAAAGTCCTGTGCCTAAGAGGATGGCTGGAAAAAAACAAAATAAGCCTCCACACCCTGTACAGGAAACATAAACGGCATTTATGCAAATTTAGCAGTAAATGACTTTTGCGACAGTCATAGTGCAGGAAGTGCATAGAAATGTGTTTTCTGTTGAGGATGTCATTTCATCAGCAAAAACATTCAATTCCACAAAGAGTGTTACTAAGGGAAATGAGATTATGAGCATATTCTGCAGTGTGGTGGTGTGCTGGTTGAACCGGGCTGTTTGTATCCGAGGTTTTGAGGGTTCTGGTGTCTGGCAGGTTGGTGCAGTATGATCGAGTTGAGCTTCACCGAAGCCTTCAGAGCATTTGACCGCCTGAGGACGGAGTCCCGCTGGTCCCAGTGCTACTACGCCTACCTCACCGGAGGTAAGAACCTGACCTGGATTAATCTCTGCTCCCTCACTGAGCATTACCCCGTTTGGGGAAAATATTGCTATTGATTCCTGTCACTCTATATTTGGGTCCACTATGCAGTGCAGAAAGTTTTGAAAGGTGCAGCCGGCCAGGAAAATAAAAAAGACGACACATGACTAGGTTACATTTAATTCATAGTCCCTGGTTATAGTACACTGCAACAAAATCTGTGACAGTATTAATGAAATTATGATAATCTGGCAGTAAAATGTGTTTGGTGTCTTAGTTTTGAATAAATTAAAAGGGTACGGGGTAGGGATGACTCGATACCACAATTTTGACTTTGGTACGATACTAGCATATAATACCTTGGTATCGATACCATAGGTAAAAAAAAAGGAAACAGGCAAATATAGGTGAACTGAAAACAGTGCTTGAAACTCTATGAAGAACTGTGCGAAGAAATTGTTACAAAAAAATAATAAAAACTACAATTTTGATTTTAGAAGAAACTGAAGAGATCTAATTAAAATATAGTAATCTCTTAATATACTTTCAGTCTTCATCACAAAGAAAATGTGAATGCAAGCAGAATGTAACAACAACAACAAAAAAAACCCTACAGAGTAGAGGATACAGGTTGGATTGTGGTTTTGGGACTTAATAAAATGGGTTCACATCTACATATCTTTGCAATCTTAGTTTTTTTTGCTAGCTCTTTTGCTAGCTGTAGATTTTAAAAATAATACTGATTTCTTTCAAATAAAATTGTAAATTAAACCAGTTTAAACTCCTCTGTTGGTCTCTTAACTTCTTGAACAAATCAGGATGGGCAAGTGACAAATGCTTGCTAAGATTTGATGTGTTGCCTCCCTTGGCAGCACATGATTTATAGCAGTGCTTGCAGACTGGTGCATTGGGGTTCACCCTTTTCATCACCTAATGACATATTTCACTTCTACCACTGTTGTTATTTATTCATTTCGGATGTGTAGAGTGCGTTTTATCTTTGTGATCCATCGCCTTTGTCTGTTATCACGCTTGCTGGTTTTGAGCCAGTTTGCGCAACACTGCTGCATAGTGGTGAAAATCGGAACAGTGGATGAAATACTGATCTGAGCAAACTTTTGATATTGTAGCGTTTGAAAAAATAAATTTCAGTATTTTCACAGTACCGGGATACCGCACATCCCTAGCACGGGGTGGTAGTAGCTCAGTGAGTGGGATACTTGACTCTGAACCAAGAGGACATTTGTTCGAATCCTACCTTCAGCATACAAACGTTGTAAATGTAAAGTGGCCAGTGATGGGAATAACGGCGCTATAAATAAACAGCGTTACTAACAGCGATACTTTTTTCAGTAACGAATAATCAAACCAACTACTGTTTCCCCTGTTACAACGCCGTTAAAGTTACTGACAATAAAATGCGCGTTACTATAACTGAGAACACTGAAGTGGTTTTCGCGCGGGCAGCGTCTCTCTCAGCCACAAGACCTCTCTTTCTCTGGGGTGTGTGTGTGTTTGTTCGGGGCCGGGGCGGGACACATAACCAGTGATGATGATTGGTGTGTCTGTACACGTGGTGTAACTGGGAATGTGATGATTGCCTGATTGGCAAACCATGGATATTTACTAAATCTAAGCCAGAGTATGTGGTTCTACACAGGGGCCAGGCTCCCTTATGCCCCCCTGCTCTGAACAGCCAAATAATTAAATATAATTTTATAATCTCGACATGCGCCGACTCGAAGAACGAAACTAACGCCACGTGTGTTCTATACGGACTACTTAAACCGCTACATGCGCATGCTGAAACACACGCGCTGACACACGCACGCAACCCCCCACTACTCTGCCCCGTTCGCATATGTGCCCCCCTAAAAAAACCTGGTAATTTTTGTCTAGAACCGCCACTGTCCAGGAGTCACAACGATGGCAAGTCCAGCAAGTTCAAAGGCAGCTTTTGCAAACTGGACGTTTAAGTGCTACTTTTCCCTCGCTGAGGTGAAAGGCAAAAATTTGTATGTGACGTGCAACTTATGCCCAGGAAAAATTCATTTACTAACTCCGTTACTATTTGTGGGAAATAACTAGTAAATATACTTTTTTAAAGGTACCTGCCCAACACTGAAAGTGGCCCCTTATAGTCACTGCGCAGTGTGAATAGTGGGAAATTCTTTCTCTTTATTTAACCCATTCACCAAGCAGGTGGCTGCCACCAATGAGGGGCTCCTGGGAAGCAGTGTGTTGGGACGGCACCTTACTCAAGGGAACCTCAGTGGTGTCTCTAGCGGCGTTTGGATTTGAACCCACAACCTTCTGATTGCCCTAACCACTAGGCCACCCACTTACCATATTTTCGGCCATATAAGACGCACAGTTGGTGCGTCTTATACGACAAATACACATTTTGCCTGCACTAAAACTGCACCTAACTTTGTGTGATGCTGCTCGCAGTCCTCTATTTATGCTGTGTGTGCTGCAGGCTGGATTTGTGGCATGTACTTCTCTGACCCTCCCTGCACGGCCAGGCTGTGTGTGTTCAGGCTTCCCTCTCCCGACAGTCTAACCACTTGCTGCCCGGGCACCCTAGTGTTGATTTCGTCAACGAAAATTATGACGAAATATCTTCGTGAATGAACATTTTTCACGTGACAAAAACGAGACGAGACGCAACGTTAATGCTGGTCATGTGACGATAACGAAATGAAATCTATAATGTATTTTTCTTGACGAATAAGAACGAGACTAAATGTGGTTTACAGTATAAAAACTGTGCTAAAGTGTTTCTTCATTTTTGTTGACTAAAACGAGACGAGACGTTATTTCCTGTGCGATAGGGAGGGGAGAAAAAAGTAAAGGACACTCGACCCTAGAGATCAACGATGTTACGTCCCAAAACTTTCGTCCATTGTGCGGCACTGGGAATTAGACTTTAGATTCTCTGCTCGAACCCGAACCCGGCCCGATATTGCCTCCCACCACCCTCGGGTCAGACCGGGCCGTGATGCAGCATTTGAGTTGCTCGGAGCTCCAGCAGGGCGGGGTGTGAGTTTATAAACGCACCCACAGTTCAGAGCCTGTGTTATAACGGCCTACGTATAAAATTTAAATAATTAGTCAATTTGTCGGGCCGGGCTGGTTTCCGAAACAAGTGCACGGGTTTGGGTCATGTCGGTTTTCATTTTTTGGGCCCGATCTGGGCTCTAATGTAAATGAAACATATAGAGAGCAGACAAAAGTTTTGGGACACTTTTTGCCGCTAGATTTTCCTCCTTTAAAGTTGGGTGCATCTTATATTCCGGAGCGTCTTATACGGCGAAAAATACGGTATATGTGTTTGTGTTTTTACTACGAATTATGTGTTATTTATTTGGCCTAAAGATCAAATTTTAGTTAATGAATCTATTAAATCTGTTAAGAGGATGAGATGTATTCCGCACTGCCAGTAACGTCCTGTGTGTGTTTGTGTGTGTGTGGTTCAGTGTGTCAGGGGGCGGCGGGGGATTTGGACGGAGCGTGCCACGTGCTGAAGGATGCGGCTCGGCTCTTCAGGAGGAAGCACAATCAGATTGAACAGTTTTCCGTGCGGAGGGTGAGGCCTTGACCCGCTTGTGGCAAACACAGCATGTGGATAAGTTGATGGAGTGTTTCTCACACTGTAAGGTGTCTGAAAGTAAGAAGTACTCCTGAGGCGCTTAAGGGGATTATAAATATAAAGAGCCCTTATTAAACTTGGCTAAAAGTTAAAAACATGCCTACATGCCAAGGTTGCCTCCTCCAGGGCTAGTTTAAACATGGCAAGTCTGCATGTGGTCACATGACCAACCTATCAGATGTTCACCTGCACAGGTGTATCACAAAAACAGGGTTACACTATGAAAACATTACATGACGTTAGATTTTTATGAAGAAATATCCAGTATAGTTTGAACATCTTAATGTTTATTACATATGTATATTCGCACATCAAAATACACTTAAAATATCAATATAGGTAGACGTGCATAGCAAAATATTAGCCTAGTCATACATACGGTTACACAAAATCGGTTATAAAAATCAAGTTCTAAATTTAGACCAGTGTTCAGGGTTTCCGCGGGGCATTAAAAAGCATTAAAAGTCATTAAATTGGTTTTGGAAAAATTAAGGCCTTAAATGGCATTAAAAAGCATTACATTGTTTTATACGGGCATTAAAACTTTAGGTAATGTTGAAGAAACAATTATTACCAATCTATCTTGAATGTAGCCTGTATAATTAATAACTCTGATTCACTGTGGTGAAGTATGATAAACATGGAACCGGTGCGGTAATTGCTTCTGGCCGGTCCGAAATTGTGACTTTTTTTTTTTTTTTACATTTTGAAATCTGCTAATAAACGCTGACGTTTTAAGCTCCTGATCCATTTCTAATTATGTTGAGCAGAGGAATAGATGTTCATTGTTGCCTCATTGTAAGACCGCATGAAAATATACATGCATTCATACACAGGCGTGTTAGTTATTTGTTGCGTATGGCATTAAAAATGTTAGACATGGCGTTAAAAAGGGCATTAAAAGGCATTAAATAAGAAAATCCTGCAGAAACCCTGGTGTACTTAGTAGCTTTTAAAGGATAAATCCAAATAGATTCTTGCGCTTGTTCAGGAGTCTGAAAATTGTCTTGTGCGTCTTGACAGGCTGAGGATTTGCGAAAGCTCCCGCCCACTAAAGAGCGCTGTACAATGGCAGCCATCGAGGTGCTGTACCTCTGGAAAGCTCTGCCCAACTGCTCCACCTCCAAACTGCTGCTCATGATTCAAGGTGAGGCGTCTGATTCGCTTTATAGCTTTCTGTCTTTGTGTTTAACTATTGCTGCATTGCACTGTGATGAAATTATGACTGTTTTGTTACAAATATCTACACAGATTAAAGCTTACGTGTTCCACTCAAGACTAAAATATGAGGGAAAACGCCTTTCTGATGGGGTCAGCAGGTCTTATTAGGCAAAGAAATCAGTAAACCGTTACTTTACACCGTAGTCTAAAGGTTCTACCGCAACACGCTCAAACGTATTTGTTTCTTCTGTTGATAGTAATGGAATACCTGAATAATAATAAAATGCCTGACGTTTGGAGGGTATGTCCTCGTTTGAAGGCCCTTGGCTTTCCAGTCTATCTTTCAATGGATTTTGCATTTCTGCCTTCTGATTCCCAATTTTCACACCCCAGCACCATCCTATGTCCGAAACGAAGCTGAGATCTCAGTCCTAGTCCCAATTTCTCCAAGCTCTTGAATTCTCCCTCCTCCCACAGTCCTACATTCATGTTTCTCAAGCTAACCGCACTCCATTCTCATGCTAAATTATCACATTTATGGAAATTGATCACTAAAATAAGCCTAAATAAAAACGGTGAGTGGGCCAATATTATGCAATAGTTGTCCATATAATTTTGATCCAATGGCCTGAATCAGCTTCCAGAAATCTACCAGCCTACGTTGCCTCCATCCCTACTAGGGCTGGGCGATTTGGCCTAAAATCAAAATCGCGATTAATTGAACTTTTTAACTCGATGACGATTAATGAACGATTATTTTTATTTATTTATTTGTTTATTTTTGCCTTCATAGTTCACTGACAGATTTTGTACGGTAAATATGCTCACGTATTACAAGTGAGAGATTTTCGAACGAAGGGTGCATTACTTGATTGTAAAATAATTGAAGGAAACACACTACTATCTGTGATTATTTATTGAACATCAATGTTGAACAATTGAAATTAAAACACACACAAAAATAAATTACTTGCACTTTTGGAAACAAAATAAATTATTTTCAATGATTTTCGTATTAAAAATGAGGACTCCACACATGGTACTGTTTTAAAGGGAAAGTAACTAAAATAATTGACCTGGAAAATTTTGATCGATTATAGGTTCTGAATGTCGATTTCGATTACTTTTCGATTAATTGCCAAGCCCTAATCCCTACACAAACTGCTTTACTACACAGATGCTTCTAAAGACTTTGACAAGCTGTTACTTGATTGGCATTTTTTAAGTTAAGTAGCAAGTGGATTAAACAGCCCTGCATCGACTATTAAACTAAAAAAACATTGTTAGATGTTGTGGTGGTGCTTTAGTGCTGCAGTGGAGTGATACATTTCCCCTCTGAAGATGGGGAATCACACTGGAAACTACATGCTTTACTTTAAACGCTACGTCCCGGCTGTTTAAACTGCGCCAGGTTGAAATTGTATGCAGGAAATGTACAGTGAATGGGCCGTGTTGATTTGTGAGAACTGGATAGGCTTGATGTCATCAGTACTGTGTGTGTCAGTCCTACAGCAGATGGAGGACGCCTCGTGTTCTGATCTGAAACACCTCCTGTTGGGCGCCGTGCACAAGTGCCTGGGCAGCAGCACAAATGCAGTGCAGGTAAACCATGCGTCTGTCTGTCATTTAAACTAAGCTCGGGAATTATCTGCCTCTCATGGTAGAGATCTGCTGTGTTTTTGGTCTGTATTGGGTTTTATCTGCTGTTGTCTCATGCGCGCATTACATGGACATGCGTTTCTGTTTGCATTGGAACACTTGCAGTGCTTTCAAGTGGCTCTGAAAGACGAGCAGGGCCGCGTGAGCAACTCCTACGTTCAGCCCTACTCCCTTTATGAGCTGGGGTGCATATTTCTGGAAAGCCCTGAGGTGAGTGTGTGTTTAAAATCTCTTTATTTTTAAAATGTTAATGCATTAGGAATCTGAACACGTGTGTGTGTGTGTGTGTGTGTGTGCGTGCGTGCGTGCGCGCGCGCGTGTGCGTGCGTGTGCTTGTGTTTGTCCTTTTTAATGTCTGTTACTGTTCCAGATTATCAAATCACCATTTTAAGCAATTAAAAATGGTTTAAAATGTACTAGTCAACGCAGATTCCTAGTATTGACCAGGACACGACAAGGCTGTAAATAAATTTTAAAAAAGGTGTTAGATGTGTCCTGGATGATGAACAGAGCTGAAGAAGATTCAGTAAACATGTAGTATAAGATATTGGAGAGCTGTGATCCAGCACACTGGATGACTTACCTGCCCAAACACTCTTTTTTTCAAGTAGTGGAAGTACCAAACTCTGCTATCCTCCAGAAATCCATAAAGCTAATTTCAAGAATTCATCCTAATTCTAAGGGGAGATTAAAAAACGAATTAAGACAGATGACTGATTAAAGAAATACTAAATTAAAATATGAAAAGAACATCCAAAAATATTTTGGTAAATTCGTTATATATTTAAAATTTAATGTTGTATTTAAAACGACTAATATAGCGAATAATATTATATTGTGATGTTTTATGTGTTTGTGTCTATTACATTATGTTTTGTTGCAGTGTACTATAAGTGTAAAATGCATAATGAACCAATGAGCAATGTTTGTTTTGTTTCTTTTTTATCAGTCTGTGTCCAAAGGAAGAGCTCTTCTAATTCAGGCCAAGGTACAGTGTCAAGTTCTTCTTTGTTGTGTCTCTGCAGAATACTTCACTTTATTTAAGTATATGGAGGAATTTTCACAGCATGTCAAAAGTCTGGGGACACCCAAACAGCCTTTCAGGATTTTTATTGGCACTTTGTGTTTAAGTGAGAATAAATAGCTCTAGAATGATTTGCATGAAATTTTTACATTTCTGCCATAAAATGTAAAGTCTGTGTTTACTAAAAAAACACACACAAAGATTGGTTTTATGGTCAAAAAATGCCTGCAGCGCAGATTCAAAATGATGGTCTTGATTCTCTTCATGGTGTTTTACTGCAGAGCCACCGAGAGAGCTCTTACCCAGCCATTTATGGTTAAGGATGGCATAAAACGGCCAAAAATTACGGGCTGATTGGTTTTAATTGAACCACAAGAAACCAGACCTTTAGTGTCTTGAAATCTATTAATGCTGAGTCTTTTGCTCCATAACACATTTTTATCAGTGTTTTAGCACCTTGCGGCTGCCATAGACATCAGAGACTCGTGTTATTTTTTTCAAGTTAACCTTTTCAAGAGCTGTAAGCGAAGAGGCACGAAATTCCAGCTATGAAAATAAAAATAATTTTTAAGGACAAAAGTGCAGTTGCTTCCACAAACACCCCAACAACTCGTCGCTCATACTGTAAATGTTCTGTGTATATTCAGCTTCCTGGTTCTTGTTCTGCAGGAGGACTTTGCTGCGTATGACTTCGAGAACAGGCTACATGTGCGGATCCACACGGCGTTAGCCTCGCTGAAAGCAGCACCTCCGCAGTAGCTGGACCTCCTGTAACCTTCTCACCCCACCATTCCTCTTCCCAGCAAGCTCAGTACGACCTCGTAGGATATCAGTGACACTCGTGCTGAACGAGGGGAAAGACTCAGGAGGCCAGGCATCTGTGGTGGATCTTCAGAGGTCTGTGGGACGGGGAGGGCTGGCTGCACCTGAGTGCACTCCTGTGGAAGTTAACAGATCAGGAGAACATGGTACAGACCTCCCCTTTAAAGTATCAGTGGAGGTGTTTGTACTGGAGAGAAATGCGAGTGAGTAAAAAACCCCTATTGTAATGAGATCCATCCAGAAATGCCAGTTCCTCACCTTTTAACCCTTAGAAGTCATGGTTATCGCCGGCGATAACGAAAGCACATTGCAATTTTGAACTTATTTATGCCTTGCAAGTCACCAAAGCTGAGTGATGGATCAACACCAACATTTTTATCAGTGCTTCTGGAAGAGCTTTCAATCAGTGCCACCTGTTTGTACGCAGATCAGTTGTGATATGGTATGATAATGTTTACATTTTTGTCATTTATGACAAACGGGGAGACGGGAATCTCTCGGTGCCGAAGGTAAATTAATAATATTCATACGTAATTACATTCAAATAATATAGGCAAGCTATAGCACAACTCTAGATTTCTAAGGGTTAAATTAGTCTCTTAATCAGTCCCTCCTTTTGGAAAGCTGTCAGTTCTCATATGTGGAACTAATTAAGTTCCTTTTTCTTTTGTGAACGTTCTGCCTAATTGATTCCTAACTTGTTGGGGGTATACGCCTCCCCCCCCCCCCCACACACACCCCCCAGGTTTAATAGCGACTCTGGCCTTTTTCTAGTCGTTGATAACAAGAGAGTAAGCGTCTCTCACCCAAGGAGTCTCTGTTACACTGGATTAAATGTAAGCCACTGTTCTGTGAATGGAAGACAATGGAGAATGTGTTCATGTAATTTACCATTTTTGAACTGAACTTTGTTATAAGAGTTTGCACATATAACAGATAGCAATAGGTGCTGGATATCTGAGAATGGCCAGTCTGTTATAATTTCAGACCTGTTAGAAATGGTGAAATTATGATGTGCTATTCAGCAGAATGTCCCTGACTATCTAAACACACTTTCTTCTTCTAAGAGCAGCTGATTTAAAATGTTCGATTTGGGTTCCCCTGTGGGCTGAAATAGGTAGAGAAAGAATGAATAGGATGATTTCCCCCCTAACCAAAGACATATTAGTTGAACTGAGAGGTTTTTTTTACTAAAAACAAGCAGAAAAACACATTTCCAGGTTATTTACCACTGGTTGTCGATGGTCTGTAGCCACTAAGTAGCTAACAATGTGTAGACTTTCAGTCTTTATTGTAGGCTGTGGTTAGAATGGCTTGAAATGTAACCTTAGAACTTTAAAGATGTCGGTGTGTTTGATCGATTCCTCCAGTTTTTCAACATTTCTGCATAATTCAACTTCTGAGATGTAGACTAAGGAAGTCAGTGGTTTGAGGTAAAATGGTTTACTTGGTATTTTCCTTACAGTAGTGATGGGTTAATTGGGGCCATGATGTCTGTGATGACCAGTAAACCTGAACGTCTGCTGACATTTTTATATGTAACTTCGACAATGGAAAAATAGTGGGAATTCTGATTATCCATAAGTATTTAACGTGATAGTATTTAAAGTAAAACTTTGTGATGGATTTTACAGAGGCATTAAGCTCTCCAGACACCTGGTTCCATTCACCCTCACTGAAGAATTCAAACCGCAAACGTTTCTCTTGAACCATTTTGGCTTTGTTTACATCTTGGTCATTTAATTGTGCATACGTTTTGAAAAATGGTAGAATTCTCCTATAACACGGAGTGGCTTTAAGACAGTATCTAAAAGAAAAGAGCTTGGAGAGGTTTTCCTCTGAACAAGGCTGAACTGTAGTGTGTGTTGAATGTAATTTAATAATGTAGAAGCACTCTTGACAAGGAAATAAACAGCTGAAACCTGAACGTTATTCTTGACCCATTTTTAATGATCCCAATAAGTGTTAAACAGCAACGTTCGATATTTAGATCATTCATTGGGTCCATCTTTGTCCAGGGCAGTAATGGACTCCATTCCTTAATTCTAGAACAGCTTGGCTTCTTTCTGCAGGATTCCTCGGCCTGATAAATATTTGATATGCGCCGAGCATGAAAAGGTGCTGGCACTCTGCCAGGAAATGGCAGAATGAAGCGTTGCATACATCAGACATGTAATCATCATTCATTCACTTCAGTAACCGCTTAGTCCTTGGTGGATTTGAGGGTACCAGGAGTATATTTTGGGGTCTACAGGCACAAGGCAGGGACTCCAGTGCACAGACACACACTCACATTTACAGTCAATTTAGGGAGAAACCCGGAGATCCCGGAGAATCCCACACCACCAGCATGAGAATATGCAAATTACACTCACATACACACAAGACCAAGACCCAGATTCAAGACCCCAACCCTTGAATTGTAGCAGCGGAAAATGAGTAACAAATTATTTGGTCTTAACTGAAGTTTACAAGCTTGAAAAACAACAGGAAATTATTGGATTTTTGGAGACAAAAGTATCTAAATTACACAATTATAAACCCTTATAAATCTGGAAAACAAAGTGATTAAATGATTTACAAGCTTTACACAAATCACCAACATTATAAAAATGGTCCATCAGAATTTTTTTACAAAACAATATAATACAGTTTACAGAAATGTCATTCAAGTAGTTAACGTAATAATCAAAGCTACTACTTTGATGTACAGTACATGAGGGTGATCCTTGTTCACCCGTGCTGATACGCAGTGCCTTATTTTAAATAGTTGCAAACAGGACTGGATAGAGCATCAATATATTACAATTTATATTATATTCTTCAGTGAAACAAGCGTGTTAGGAAATCCCCCCCAGCTGTTCCTCTGTCCAGACATGCCAGCGAGGGGAACGAGATAAAACCTGTTGACTTGAAATACTGAGAGAAGCCAATTTGCACATCAATCAGTCTGTTCTCTTCCGAATATAGGACAATTATGATCAGTCTGGTGATCCGTATGTGAGAGCTATATCTCTACCAGACCGGAGACGGATTCTGACCTAGATCCTACACCTTTACTACTGCTGTGGTACCGATTTCACCCTGGGCCCGTGGTGGGGTGGCCTCCCACGAACTGGACATTCTCTCAGGTTTATAGATCCAAACACCCCGGAGAGCTTCTCCAGGACAACCACATTACTGTTGATCACAATGTTCTGCAGACAGCCGGTGTAGGATTCAGAAACAGGGAGGGAGTACTTCAGACGATCTGTACAACATAAAGTAAGGAGACTTTAGAGAGATACTTCGGTCTTAAATCAAATGTACCTCAAATTCAGGCAATTACACAAGACATGTCTCTTGTCTGAGGATTGTAAGTAACGAAAGCTTATAAAAATGGACAAAAAATGTGTAAAAATATAAGTCGCATCTGTTCAGTAAGCATCTCCTCTCTGTCTCGTTTTACTCGTACACAGAGTTTAGCACTTAGCATCCTCAATTTTTCACTGTGGAGAAAAACATCTGTACTTTAGTTAATGTGTATAGCTAGCCATGCCAGAAAAGGCAAGTTTAGCAGAGATTACTTACAATCCTGACACAATTTAAGTGCGAGTGTGTGAGGAATTTGAGAGGCAAATAATATAAGCTTCCATTAGCTCTGTTAGCATCATAGCTCCCGTGCTAATACTAAAAGAACAATACTTTTGGAGCCAGAGTGGTGTGAATTCCCCCTGAATTGGGCTTAAGTTTTATTACAAATTAAAAATTTCTGTAAGAAGTGTGTGTTGAGCTATCTTGCAGTACCTGGGACTCCGCCCACATAAACAGGGTATGTGTCCTGGGTGGTGGAAGAGGAGCTTGGACCTATGGTATATTTGCCTTCCGTGTCCACATGCATCTCCACCACGTTGTTGCGCTGGATAACTAACAGACAGAAAGAACAAATCATCAGATTTCAGAAACTGGATGTTCTTAATGGAAATGCTGATGAAGAATTTTCTGCATGCAAAGCAGCTCACGATGGACCTTTATCTCTCTCACTCACCATTCAGCAGGCTGAAGATTCTTCACAAGGGGGCACTATTAGCCCTCAATTACCTTTGGTGTCCATCATTTAGAGGTTTGTATGAAAATAGCATGTAAATAAGAAGGGCCAGAACTACAATAAACCCACCATATACCCTAACCAAACATACACACACAGTTATGAAGCTGTGATGTAAAGTCTTCACAGCAGTGTTTACCATGATAGCAATACTTTAGCACAGCTGTGGAGATGACAAAAAGGCTTCAGAGTTACAATATAGGGAAGTTCTTTACCAACAGTGCTGGGAGTAATTTGGTACAAGGCAAAGCATTACAGTGATTATCCTGCAACCATGTAGTGTTTACAGTGTGAATTCTTTTAATCACATTACAGTGTGAGGAATTACTATCAGCATACGAGACTTACCCGCTATCCTGTGGAACTCGCCGTCACACAGAGTCTGCTTTGGCTGGACCGCTACACTGAATTCCCCCCCGCCGTTATTCACCTGTGCCACAACCTGCAAATACCCCAGGCTGAAAGTTCAAAAGTGCTACAGAGGAGCTCAGAAGCTCCTGTTTTCAGAAATAATACCTTTGGACAAAAAGGGAATGTAGGTGAAACTTTATTCAATGAAAACGTTTTTCTTGTAGCAGGGCCACAGAAAACGAGTTCAAACCATCACTTCATCTACCATATCACATGCGCATTAAAGTATGAAAATTATATCTAATCTGGTTACGAAGTTCCTTTAATGTACAAAAGACAACATTCCATCACTTTAATCGAATTAACGTCGTTGGATATGAATGAAGACAAAGTGAGGGGCACAACCTGACCTGAAGTTCTGGGTTTTATTCATCATTTTAGAAGTGTTGTTTTGGAGCAGGATTGATTATTATAAAACAAGCAAACCACACACTCAGTCTGAGTATCCTCACCTCCCCTGGCCTCATGAAGACGGTGAGATGGTTGCGTTCACCCACGTGCAGCAGGAGCCCGCTCGGCTTACTGGGCCGCAACTCGAACACCAGCTCAAAACTCTGACCCAGTACAAACGCCTCATCTGCACAAACACACAGGAGACCAACTCTGAAGTCTACAGAAAGCAAATACTGCAAGAAAGTGTGGAATCTACGACATAAAATTCACCCAGTATAATAAAGTGGCTCCTTATAGTCACGCATGAACAAATCCCACCACAGCACACAATGAGAAGTCTGCAGTCACGTTCCAGCTAGATTAAAAGGTCATGGGTTTGAATATCAGGACTGCTAGTGGCACCACTGTGGTAGCCTTGATCAAGGCACTGTCGTCCCCACACACTGGCCCTTGGGCGCCCCTGTAGGTGGGGCTGCTTCATTTGGTAGGGTGACCATATTTGGGGAAACCAAGACACCTTAGTGCACGGGGGGCGGGGGGGTTGTTAGTATTAGTAATAGAACAATTTAATGGTCCAATGAAAGATAATAGAAAACCAGGACATTTCCCCACTTTCGAAAATAAACCTGAACGCTAAGGACAGGACGTGAAAAACGGACATGTCCGGGGAAAACCGGACGTTTGGTCACCCTACCATTTGTTGAATAGGTTAAATGCCGAGAAAGGATTTCACACTTCACAGTGTTGCACTTCAACGTCTTGACACTGTTAAAAGCATCAGTAATCAAGTGAGGGAACCGTTTACTGAGGACTCACCAACAATGACATGAGCTCCATGTCCTGAGAAGTAGGCCCCACTCTGGGTCAGACCTTCGAAACACGGACCCACGCCGCGCTTCACGGCCTCCGCCGCCAACGGAGCTCCATTCATTTTAAAGTTGCGGATGCAGCCCACAATGCCGTGGTTAGGCAGGAGCTTCCTCTGGAAAATAGGTTTAAAAAATGTCACATACAAGATGTTCAAGTTTGGAATTACACCTCCCATACTCATATATTTGGTTATTTTAATACAAACTGTCACAATGTAGATTTACACACTGGAGTTTCATTGCATTTCAACCTCATTCAGCTCCATTCAACTTATAACCGTGCTGCTAAGATACTTGTGTCATTTTTAGGATTCTTGATTAATTTGTATATTTATTTTAAAGCACAATGAATGACCTTTGTGATATAACATAAGATAAGATAAAATACGATGAGTTACGATAAGATACACCTTTATTAGTCCCACAACTGGGAAATTTATTTGGCACGGCAGAATGTGACAGTACAAAAATTAAGAGCAGCAAAATTGGGAAAAAGTGTAGATAAGTATAAAAACACAACAAACTAAAATTTAGAAAATATAAAATCACAATATACAGTCTAAGATGTACAGTATTCAAATGTTGTGTAAATATTTGTACAGACGTTTAGCATGTGTCGCTGTATTATGCAAATAACCATATATGTATGTAAAAATAGTTTGATATTGGGCTATAAATAAATACATTTGACTTGATGTGGTGGGCTGGCACCCCGCCCGGGGTCCCTGCCTCGAGCCCACTGGCCCCCCGGGGTAAGCTCCAGGTACCCCTATGGCCCTAGTGTGGATTAAGTGTTGACAGAAACTGAGTAAGATAACATGACGTGAGTTACCTTCAGAAGCTTGTGTGTGGATGGTGGAGGAGTGCCCAGGTAAAGAGCTGGACTCTCTCCAGGTGGAAACAGCTGGAATGAAGAACTCAGGGGTTTATCCTTCGCCCTCAGGCCGTCAATCACCAGACGGAACCGGCGCCTCTCCACGCTCAGGGTTACCTGCAGAGCAAGGCCAACCATGAGTGCTATATCATGTTTTTATAAATAAAAACACTTTTATTGCTCTTTTCAATGGGCTGTGCTTAGTATTTGGCCAAGCATTGTAAATCCTTGGCCTAGATTATATCATGGTCATGGCCAAGTCAGACTAAGGCCTTTGACCTCTCAAATTCCATTTAGTGTTGAGACAGGAAATATAGACTTGTAACTCTCTAATGGTTCAGAAAATCATCAACAATAAAGCTCTGAAAACCTGAACCTGAGAGATATTTCAAGTAAAAAGAGAAAGAAATCATACACAAAGCTGTCGACACTGACCGTGTGCCACTTTCCATCGTTGTACTTTTCCCTGTTAAAGATTTCTGTTTCTTTCTCAACAGAGAAGCGGATTCTTCCACGGGACACATAAAGGGCCAGGTGCTGGCGTTCTTGATCGGCTGGAATGTAGAACAGCAGCCCCTCTGCAGACCTCGTCTTAACGTCTAAAGAAAAATAAGGCCTGTCGGGCAAACAGGGACGAAAATAGAGTAAAAAGTTAAAGTAAAATGAAAAGGAGGGTTTTATGAGTTACTTATGGGTGTGGATTGTACCAACATCAGTCCTGTTGTAAAATTCTATCTGATTCAACTGAAAGTCTTTCCTGGGTCAGTTTCGAGTCTCTAATTCTGGGTCTTCAGCCACTTTAACCCCATCATTCAGTCTAATGTTCCTACTCACTCCCTCCACTCCTCCAAGATACATCGCCTGCCATCCCTACACACAAGGTAAACCCAGTCCAGACTGGTCTCATTCTGGTTCCTGACTGGTGGAATGAGCTGCCTATGATATACTAGAGCAGCAGAATCCCTCTCAAAGCACCTCCTGATGACTAACCTGTTCAATCATCTCCTCTCCAATCTTCTTGCAACACTCCTATACCACGATTTTCGCCCTTAGAACCCTCCTCTGGTTCTCACATTGTCCTAAATTTGAGTTTTTTCATGTACTGGAAGTCTCTCTGGATAAAGGCGTCTGGGTTATGGGTGTAATCTGGTGTTTCAGGGCTGGTGAACAGACTCACCTGTTGGTGAGAGTTGCGGAGGGAACTTTGTAGCTCAGGCTGCTGGAGGCGCCCGCCAGGTGAAAGGCATGCTGGACCAGACTGGGAACGAAACAGGTGGAGCCTCCTTCAACTTCTGGCTTCTTTTTGCCATCCTATAAAATGATACACACACAAGCGAAACTGATTGGTCAGTGTGTGAAGGTCAGTAGTGTTTCCCCTGAGTGGCATCACTGACGGCACTGGGAAATCTGCTCTTCAGGCTGATTAGAATGAGACTCTCTGCAGGGTCACAGGGCCGATTTACAGTCCAGCAAACAGCAACGGTGGAGGTTTAGGTAAATGCTTGCTGAGACTTAAATACTGAAAACCTCCTGATTCAGTGATTAAAAACACTTTCAGTGGAAGCAGAATGACGTAAAGGACCAGAGAACAGAACATCCTGTGTCTGGAAAGTCCTGGAACTCTTTTTTAAATAGAAAATAGATAAAAGGGCATGAAATAGAAATCATTTCTAAATGAGTTCTAATTTTCTAGATAAAATTGAAGTAAACACAAGTCAGAAGAATTAGAGCAAGAAAAATAAAGTGAAATACATAAAAGTTCTAAATGAAAGTTCTAATTACAAAGTTCTAAACAAAGTAATAAAACTGCATAATGGAAGATCTGCAATGTGCTAACCAATATATTGAGAAATAAACTGCATATATTTTATATTATTATTACTCATTTAGTATTATGTAAATTAATTTAGTGACGGTACATTTTTTGTTGTTGTTGTTGTTGTTTACTATTTATCTGACACCATTTTTAAGTCAGTTGCTCCTCCTCTCTCCCTGCTCTCATGTTTGTCTTTGCTCTAATCCCGACATCAGACATCTACACTAATAACAGAAATGCTCTGAATGAACCTGATTCCAGTGTGTGAATATTTTACACACGAATAAAACCCATGACCTTGTTAAGCATAAGGAATGGTGAATTGTAGCATGAAGTTCTAAAATGGAAAACGATATCATAGATATCAAAACATAAGAAGTTATTTGGCCTCCTTTGTTAACCTGGGGTGTGTTGTCTCTTAAGGGGCTTTCTGAAAGGTTTCTTAAAGCATAAGGGCCAATCCAGTCTTTAAACCTGATCTCCATACATCAAGTGTGAGCCATAAATCCACACTGACACTCTGACACCACTTTGTGGACTGAGAACTGACATCCAGGAACCAAATTCTTCCCTCTGGAGAACGAATCCCATCTCTGAACGATTGGAAAAAAAGAAACAACACAGAAGAAACACTTGTGAAATGAAAGGGAATGATGTGTCACGCAGAGGCGATCCTAGGGGGGCCCCCCCCTCTAACCATTTTTTTTACCGTAGTTTAAAGTCTCTCGTTCGCTATCTAGTGGCTTGGGGGCCCAAAGCAGCTGCCTGCCCTGCCTGCTGACAAGATGCGCCCCTGGTGTCACGTGAACACACCAGAGCACGGCACACAGCGTGAAATTCTTCTCTGTATTTAAACCCATTCACCAAGTGAAGCAGCAGACAGCCAGGGAGCTAGGGTACCTCAGTGGTGCCACACGCAGTCCTGGGATTCAAACCCATAGGGCAACCCCTTAACCACCAGCTGCCCTTTGACAGCAGACTTCATGGACATGTCCTACAGAGGGTAATGTTTCTCATGAATGTTTATGGAGAGAATTCTGCCACAACCACGGGGCTCCTGTTAGTAATTTGTATAGAGTCAATAGTATCTGTCATTTTCGTAATTCTGAGGTACACAAATACGACCGTGGTACCCGACTATACACTAAAGTGTGAAGACACATGGACTGATAACACTGGAGCTCTCTTTTAAAGTTAAGTCGGCCCTTATAGTTACATGTGAACACACCACAGTGTGAAATTCTTCCTCTGTATTTAAACTATTACCCGAGTGAAGCAGGAAAATGAGTAATGAAACACAATGTCTGGGGAGCACTGTGTGGGGACGGTACCTCATTGGTGCCACAGGCAGTCCAGGGAATCAAACCCATAAACCTCTGATCACAGGGTGACCTGACTAACCACTAGGCCACCAGCTGCACCTACTGTTTAATACTGTTCTGTTCCACTCCGTCAGGCTGGAAAATGTGATGTTTCTCCTCATGGCAAAGAGCCGCATTACGCCTTTCTGGCCACATGACACACGTCAGGACTGAATGAATACTTTACTAATAGAGCACAGTAGCCACAGGCAATGAAACACTGAACAAATTATTCAAACATGAATGTGGTGCTTTTGATTTTTTTCATATTTGGCCTAACATAAAGTTCAAAATGGAATAGTTAGATAAGTATCGTGTATCGAAGTATCATAATAGTTTTGCTATATCGTCCATTCCTGTCGCTTCTTTTCTACATTGTAGTCCTGTTGTAAAGATAAGGTAACCCTTTAGTAGTCCCACAGGAGGCAAATTTGCAAAAAACCTCAGCAACGAGTGATGAAATATAGAACTATAAATAAATCAATGAAAACGGGGGGGAGGAAGAAGCTGAGTGTTGAGCAGGCTGCCTCTCGCCGGGGGCTCCGGAAGTGTCCTCAGCTTTGAAGGTTTATGCAAACCGAGCCTACTCTACTGTACAAACATGAGGATTTTAAATAAAGTGTCCGTGTAATGTTTTAAAAAGATTTAAAAACAGTTAATTGACTAAAATTTCATTTAATCCACAGGATACACACATCTGTGCTGTAACATTGTGCTGAAAGCCAGAACTCAAAAATACGCATAAAGCTTCTAAAGAAACCTCAGAATAATAACATATTGAGGGGGTATGAGGGACAGGTGATCATAAAATGCTTTTTGAATACTAGTGCATTATTACTATGATTATTATTACGGCAATGCATTTAGAAAACTGGGTCTATGACTGACACACCACTCCTTTATTCAGGAGGCTGTTTCTAAACCAATTATAAAAATAATTAATTGTTAAGACTGCAATCATCTCTTCTACATGAAATATAGCCATGGTCTGTCTTTGGTGGCATCATGTCTCCCATAGACCTTATTTGTGAAGCATAAAAACTGTCTGTGCTCTGAAATACGTTTCTACTGTATATGATTTCTAAATGACTTCGAGTCACAGGTTACCTGTTGCCTGATAGAAGTGAAAGATTCCCTTTTTCCATGTGTAGGAACACCATGTGTCTCACAGCAACAAACTATGCATATCAGTGTCTGTGATGTGGTAACAGACATGCAGAAGTTTGGGCAATGGACTTTTCTATATGGAACACATTCTGTACTTATATATGGCATTTTCTGCACAATTTAACGCACAATTTCACTTTATAGTATATGAGAAAAATATTAAATGTGCCATAGTTTGCACACGATGCACTTTTCCAGTGTTTTGAATTCAGCAAGTAAGGGTTAGGGTTAGTACGTGTGCATTAAAATATGAATAAGTGAACCTTTGTAGGAGATGTTCCCTTACATGCACTTACAGAAACATGTGGTCTGAATGAGGGCATCCAAACTTTTGCACAGAACTGTGAAAGTACTAAAGTACCTACACTGATCAGCCATAACATCCACCACTCAACTGATAAAGGATAACTTAAAACTCAACCCCCTCAAATGCAGCTTATAGATTTTCTCTCTAAACTGTGTTGCTCCTTGTTTAAGCTATTTGACTTTTATTGGATCTGTTTATTTATTTTCGAAATGTTCAGATTTGTCTCTGAAACACTTACAGTGTTTTATTTTTTACTATTATTTGTGTTTCAGATATTTTCTGATGTATATTTTATTCAAATTTGTACTTAGTTTAGACATAAAAGAAGCGGTTCAGGATACATTGCGCTGTGTGTTGGGGATTTTATAACTAATCATGTGACCGATAAGGAATCTTTAATGTCTTCAATCTTGAATCTGTGCAGGCCCCACTTGTACCAACTAATCCCCTCTCAGTCGTCGAGGCAACCGCTTCCAGAAGACCTCTGAAGGCTTGCGGCAGAACCCACGGCAAGACAATGGCAGCAAATGACTGAAAGCCGTCAAGAAAAGAGGCCACTGCTCTTAGAAAACACTTTTGCCGTAAGTGGTGAACTTAGTCTGCGACAATATTTTGGTGGGCGGTTCATGTGAAAGTACACAGATAATCGTACTGCCACCTTCCTGCCTTCCTCCCACAGAGCATCCTGGTGCAGTCAAACACATCTGGTCGTCCCCAGTATATAAAATTGCGATTCATTGGAAGGGGCCACCTTCTTCCACAGCTTCACTGTCTGATTCTGATGCTCACATGCCCACTGAAGGCACTTTCTGAGGTGGACAGGTGTCAGCACACGTTCTCTGACTGGTCTGCAGCTACACAACCCCATACACAGCAAGCTATCAAACACTGTGTGATCCCACACATTTTCATTACCGCCAACAAGAACCTCTCAGACGCCGGTGCTGCAGTCCCTCCTCAACAGTAGCCTTCATTCCCCATGTTGTTCTTGCTTGGAGCACTTTTGGTAGGTACTGACCCCATAAGACCCATTTCGGAGATGCTCTGGACCAGCCATCAAACCTTCATTATGTGACACAAGTCTATCAGATCCTCACACTCACCTATTTTTTATGCTTCCAACACATTAAGAACAATTGTTCTCTCATTTTTTTTTCCACTTCATGTCTCTGTGGTTTTGATATCATGGCTGAACAGTGTATCATGCAGTAAATAAACTGTGTATGAAGATGTATTGTCAGTACAATTCATAATGATTCTCATAGTAATTATTCTATATTAAGCAGCCCTATATGGAGTATCATGGGTCACTTCAATAGTTCATAAATTCATCCATTGCATTTATTAGCCCCCCTTTTCCAGGTTCATCGCTGGTCAGGACCCCCCAACAGGACCACCAGTGATGGGTATTATTTGTGTAATAGATCATTCTTAGTGCAGCAGTATGTTAGAGTGTAAACTCTCTAACCTGTTGGTTCTCTCCTCAGATGTAAAAGTATCAATGATGGTTTGTGTAATGCAGTTTTTTGTGGGTTTAAAAAAAAAGATCAATGGTCAGTTTCTGGCCACAGGACACAGTTGCTAGGATATTTTTGGATTGTGGACTTTTCTAAGCCCACACACACACATACACACACCTACCAGTGTCTTTGTTGATCTGTAAAGTGTCCACCACCCAAATATTACTTGGGTGCTAGGTGGGTCTTGACCATTGATAAATAGGATAAAGAGGACTAACAAATGATGCTGGGATACAATATGTAACTACAGACTGTAAGTGCGAATTACAAAGTGCATCTATATAATCAGAAACTAAAATGGACAATGACTGTAGATTCAAGGTAGGTGTACCTACCTTGACATGGCACTGAATGTATATTGTCAGTACAAACAAAATATATTCAACAACTAGTTACATTTTGTATTGAGGTTCAAAAGCTGTAAATATGAGAGAGTGTTATGGTTATGAATGTGCAGGTGGTCCGAGGTTCCTTCATGTACTACGAGCCTGCAGCCGTTAAAAAGAACTGGGCAAACCCATAGACTGGAAATTATCTAAAACCCTTTGGGGCTATTATTTATTACACAAAAGTGCTGCTGCAGTCTGAACAGCAAGGAGGATCTTCACACAAGGCTGCTGTAAAAGGAGTTGCAGAAATGGATGCAAGTGACATTATACTGAGTAACATCTATATTATCTGTAATCCAGACACTATAAACTTACAACATCACACTTATACCCATACATATACACACACACACACACACACACATATTTGGTAAGGGGTGTTGAGAGGCATGGAATGATTAGAGTGTTTCAAATGGAAGAGTGAATGGAAACAAATGAGTATTTTGTCTGATTGAAGGAGAATTTGGTTAGAAAATTTATTAGTAGCCCTCAATCTGACAGACACAGGTGCTAATATGCTGACAGTGATACAGAATTTGAGAGACAGTGTGAAAACTGGAAAACAAAAAAATGTTATTTTTCCCTCTTGGTGGATTTGTTTGTATTTTTCTTAAATAAAAAAAGGTTAGACATGGCAGACACATATGTATTTGTGGAAATCATGTTCAATAGAGAAAGTACTGATAAAAAATGTTCATGCACTAATCAAATTAGTCATCACAGAGCAGTGGTCTGAGGTTGAGACATTTTTTAGAAAAAATGTTTTGGAGGGCAAGCTGAGGCAAACATCTCCATGTTAGTTCACTCGCTCAGGCCTGTCTTCATCCCTGGAAATAGAGTACACAACACACACGTGAGCGGTGCAGCAGATTCAGTGCAATGATGGACAGGTTCCTGCACTGCGTTTGTAAATAAGATATTGATCATTTGATCGGGGCTGAGTAACGATAATTTTTTTTTTGTCGAGTCCCCTCTGTAATATATGGGGAGAGAAAGAAAATGGTCAAGTTGCCTTCAGAACTTGTGTTGGAGAGAAAGTCTGTGATGTCATGCATAAGGGGATGCAAGAAAGGGACAAACGAAACTAAACAAAACAAAACGTAAAGGACAAACCTGCGGACTCATAAATACACTTCAAGGCACTAAGGCTAAAAAAAGATGTGTAATAAAAATAAGGTGTGTCGGTTTTGTTGTGGCTTGATTAAAATAATCAGCCTATGAATGCATTCAGTTGTTTTTAACCATCAATGGCTTGGTAAGAGCCGGCGAGTTCATGGTTTCATGTTTTTGTTAAACACAAACTTTGGTTTTATGGGCAAAAAAAAAGTTTGCATTAAACAAAAACATGAAACCATGAACTCGCCGGCTCTTACCAAGCCATTGATTTGTTTCTCCAAACGCTGGTTTTACAGCAACCACCTATCAGGTATCGCTTTTTCTGGTAGAAATTCATCCAGTTGTATCTAAATTCAGTCCAACGCATTTGGCCCTGTATTAATGTCTCTGGTTCTGAGCAAATTTTTACTGTTAGTATCAAACTACACTAAGAAAGTTCGGATCACACATTCCAAACAGACCCCCACAAACAGGATTAAAGTGTGTGGACGCTCACCTGAGTGGAGGTCTGATTGCGACCGGCCCACATGTTCTCTGGAGACCTTGTAGAACTGCACAAACCCAACAGCACGTTTTCCGTTGAATCAAATGTATTGAAGTCTTCTGGATAAAACAGTGTGTCAGCCCTGCAAAAAATAGAGTTTCACCTTTAGTGTCCTTCAGTACACCTGAACACTGTCCCATCTAACCTTACCCTATTTATATAGGACCACTGTTAATATAATCCCTTAATTGATTAAGTTCACTATGATTACAGTTCCTAACTCATAATACTAAAATGTATGAGGAAGCTCAACACTGATTCATGCAGAGTGTAAATTCACTGTGCAGTGAAATAGAAACCTTCTCATGTAGAAATTGGACAAACAGCCCTTGAATCTTTTATTGCCCAGAACGATATTATCAGAGGTGATGGCAGGTGTGCGTGTATCTGCAAGTCTCTCTCCCACATCATCTTCATCGATTCGAAAGTCGACTCTACAACACAAGAGAAAGCAAAGTGATGAAATACTTCTGACATGATGTCCACCTGTCTCCAAAGAAGTTTTGATTTAGTGTCCTTAATTAATATCTTTTAAATAAAAGCAAAAGCAATCTTGAAACACCTTTGCCTGAGTTTCAAGCCTGATAAAGAACAGGAGTCTGTCATTATTTTTCTGCTCTATTCTTGTTTAAATGGTGTTGGTAGGGACGCATTTATCATATTTATCTTCACTTTACACATTTTTACACAAGTAACTGAATCAGCACTGGGAGTGTACAGTTCATAAACAACATTAAAAATGCGTCATTTACAATATTAACTTGTCAATTCGAAAAATAACTTATGAGACGGCTCCCTTATTGTGAACGTCAGGATGAGGAAATTTGCATAGAACTGCTCCTTACCTGTCGAACCCCACCCACTAGATTAGTTGAAGAGCCAACTTTTTTGTCTACTGGTTTTACGAGCATGGATAATACACTGAGCACTACGGCTACCGGCAAAGGCAAGTCAATCATGAAGTGTTGTGTTGCTGCAAAGGACAACATAATCCCTACACTTTCTCCCAGACAAAAAAACCAAAGGACTGTGCGGCTTAATTTAATTTTGCGATGGGCGTGTCCCAGCAACAATCGTTTTCGATCAACCTTAAATATTGCTACCCAGGCAGAGATATCGCTACTTAACCTGTAGGGGGGAAACTTTACTGAGGTTTACATTCAGAAAAATGTTGCGTTTTTATATGGGCTGTTTCAGAAACACATGAAGAAACTATATATATTCCATATATAACTATATACATTCCATTGCAATGATCTTTTTGCAGAAAAATGCAACATCATTCTGAATGTAGTATTTAAGGCGGAATTAAAATAAGGAATTTGAATTAGGAGCTGTGAATAAGGAGCATTCTGGGGGATGTGAATCAAATTTCTGTGACAAGTCAGCAGATGAGGCAGATGTATATTTAATGGCTTTTGTATTTCTATCACAGTTAAGAATGTACTAGCTTGTTCATTTCATCTGCTGTAGATCTGTCGATATCTCTTTTGTGCAAAGAACTTCATGAACCTGTTTTTTCGCCGATAGAACATTATAACTAAAAAGGATTTTGCATAATGTCCCCTTTAAAACATGTGCTCCTTTAAAATAGATTTATAACATTAAAAACACACTTACGTTTTCCCCTTTTTGACAACAGTAAGATAATGCCATTGTCCATCCTGGTACCGTTTATTGGATTTCCACACATTGTTTTGGAAAGTCAGCCTCACAAAACCATCCACCATGTCCAGCTCTAATGCGTTATTCTACAGCACAAATCAGAGAAGAACAACAATCAGTTTGTCGATCCCCGGATTAACGACTAAATATCAACAGCAAGTAGCAGAGAAAGTATTAGGGCCTGACTGATATTAAGGGCACATAATGACAATAATGGTTCTGATACTAGACTATTTTGGAACTGTGGACTTGCTGGTCAGGATTCAAAAACCTAATTTCTTGGTGACAGAATAAAACTTAAGACCTGAGATGGAATGTAGCAGCCTGATCATTACATATGTCAGCAATTCACTATTGGTATACGACTATTGGAGCACAAAATGAAAATTAACATTGCGAATATAAAACTATATCTGGAGGTACTACCTACATTTTTTTGCCCTTTGAAATCAACACTAATTTTATGGAGCGGTCAAGGCCCTAGTAAATATGTATAGGCATGAATATGGTCATGGGAGAGTGCATGTGCATCTCAAGCAGATCCTGAGAAGAAACTAACAGTCTTTTGGTTCTGCAGCAGCAGGCCGTCTTTCTCTGTGCTCCTGAAGCCGAGGGACAGCACCACATCCCCAGACAAGTCAAAGTCTTTGGCAGGGGTTGACATAACTTCACCCAAAGTCAATTCAGCTTTCCGAATTGCCTGTAACACATCACAGAAGCGAAAATCAGAAAATGAGCTTGCTGATTTCAACCCTTCTGCCACAACAGCTCAGTTTGCAGGTCTTGCTCAACAACCAACTAACCAAGAACAACATGCTTCAAGTGTTGTTGTTTTTTAAAACTATTTTCAATACTTCAAGAATCTAGTTCCATATCTTCCACTGAGTCTTAGGGCAAAAAGGGCCCATTAAGGCGGCGCTAACCAAATTCTCAAAATCCTGCTCACCAGTGACTCTGAGGCACAGCTTCTTCCATAGCCCACTCGCTCCAGGATGATTGGGCTTTGGTTTTGCACATTCACTTTTTCTAAACAGCCCCTCAGAGGCGGCATTGTGACGTTGTCTCTGTCAGAGGAGTACAGTACAGCACAAGTCAGTACAACAAATTGTGGGATGCACACTGCGGTTTCATTTTTTAAAAATGGTTTTGCTCTAGAACTGAAACTGCATTCATTTTCATTTTCAAATAAATGTATATAAATGGAGTGCCACACAGACTTAGATCACGACATTACAATTCTGTCACATGCAACTTGTATGATTTTCACAGAAAAACATTGATCAAGAAATGTCACAGCTGCTCACAACCCTTTATGGACAAAAGTATTGGTCTGCTGGATTTTAAAGATGTTTGCCAATATTGCAATGCTTGAAATCACTAATCAATCATTTTGTCCCAATACATTTGGCCATACTTTTTGTTTATCTGATCTAGCACCTTTTATAAAAAGTCAGAAGCATGGTGCTGTCCAGGATGTCTTGATCTGCTGAAGTATTCATTTTGCCCTTCACTGGAAGTAAGGTGCTCAAACCCTGAACACAACAGGTGTGTCCCAATATTTTTCCCCCACAGTGTAAACAAGATCCCGGGACTGCCAATGAGCAAGGTGCCGTCCATACACACATCCCACTCAAGTGTCCATTTGTATTCATGGGTGACACAAATGACCACTTTACATTTTTTCCAAAAATGTTGGGAATGTAAGGCTGAAAACCAATTATAAAGGACAAACCTGTCTCTTAAATCCTTGGGAAGGCCTCCAATGTAATAGCTGTCGTAGACGTCTAGATTGTAGTCAATGCGCATGACTTCTGTTTTATTGAGGTAGACCAGAATGAACTTTTGGAATTTTTGGAAAATGAGCTTCAACTCCTGGCTGACAGACTGGCAAAAAAAAGAACGACACAGTTTATGAACAACAGCTTTGGGACTGAATGACTCACGCTCACGTTCACACTCACGCTCACGCTCACACTCACGCACACGCATATATATATATATATATATATATATTATATACTATACTATAACGGCACAAGTCGACGGCCGCTGAGAATAGTTCGACTAGTGTTTTTTTTCTCTCTCTCTGCCCTCGCTTTGGACGTATTGCAGTCTCTGCCTCTGATTGGCTGATGCTGACACGC
>JBBMFX010006561.1:0-13184 GCA_037832545.1 Rhabdalestes septentrionalis | reverse complement strand
GAGAGAGAGAGAGAGAGAGAGAGAGAGAGAGAGAGAGAGAGAGAGAGATAGAGAGAGAGAAAGAGAGATAGAGAGAGAGAGAGAGGGAGAGAGGGAGAGAGAGAGGGAGACAGAGAGAGAGAGAGGGAGAGAGAGAGAGATGAATGGTGCCGCTCCTTCCAGCGTTTTTCTGCCATGTCAGTGATGAGGGACATGGCGGCCGATGGCCTTTCTCACACATCAGTCTATATTACACCCTCTCCCATCACCCGAGACACTGGCAGAGATTCATCACACGCCCAGTTCAGAGAAGGACTTCTGGAATATTGCACCATTTAGAACCATGGCTTGTGGAACAGGGGCCTGGTGGCCTGGCGGAGGACACAAATCATGTAAAGCCGCTGTTGGACTTCAGTGATTTGCTGGGGAATCGCCTCGTCTCGGCCTATCGGCAGGCCGCCAGCCGTGACGGTCTGTTTGAGCCGGAGCTTGGAGGAGGAAGAAGAAAAATGCAGAGGCAACAAAATTCTGTAAAACTCCCGGCACCAGTAGATGTCCTCAGCACACTGACGGAACCGGGACGTGGAAACAGTGCTGCATTAAAACAAGAGATCTCAAGGTCTGTCTCTGTTGAATCTTGTTCTCCACCATATTCAGGCATGGCAATCGGTTTGAATGGTAAACACTGGAGTACATGCAGGATTCCTGTGCCGCTGGTGTTGGAAATATATGCTTTTCCGTCCCTATCCTTTTCCTTTTCTATCCGTTTTCTTCCTTTTGTTTCTCTTTTGCTTTCTTTCTTTTGCTTTCTTCCTCTCTCACCTAAAAGGATTCTCACATTTCCGCCCTCCGGGATCGATACAGTTTTCTGATTCTGTTCTTGACACTGATTTGATTTTCTTTTCATTTGCTTTCTTCTTCTCCTCAGTAAAATTATTCCTTATACTCCAAATAATCAATATTTCCTCCAGGATCAATGAGGTTTTCTGATTCCGATTCCCTTTTGTTTCGTTTCTTCTTTTCTTTCCCGAGATACCTCCTCATGCTCCTTATTTCTGCCTGTTTTCGCTCTCGTTTTGCCACAGACTCTACAGGCCTCCAGTATAATGGATGCTGTGATCGTTTATGATGTTGTTTTATATTTTATCAAGGTGCTAAGCCTCAGAAACCCCCTGCGTCTGGTCATTTGAGATCTGATCAAGGCCTGCACGAGGAGATAAGGCCACATTCCTGAGCCTTCGTGATCAATACGGGATTAGGTGACGAGTGGTGTGAGGCTTTAAGGTTCTGTGGTCCTTCTGGATCTCCGCCTTTAACCAGTACAACATTCATCATGCCATCCATGGAGAATACCCTCAGCCCTGCTGAGTCTCATCTTTTCTCTCTCTGCCCAGGCCCGTATGAGGGTAATAGAGCAAGATATTGCTTCAGAGCACTCGAAAAAAGTAATATGATACAATATGACTACCACTGGCATAGACCATTTATAGACTCCTAAAAACTCATTTGATTTGTATTGGTAGAAATATAGCAGGTTTTCATCACCAGCTCTACCCACACTATGAGAATACGCCACTCTAAAGACTCGATTGGTGGAGTAATGTACGTTTACTTTTATTTTTTTGATTCCCAACATAAAGATAAAGATTAAACTAACAAATCTTTTGGCATGCTATCGTCCTCTCTGTGTTTATGTGTTCTCCCCTCTACGTTCAGAATAAGGAGATATATTTTAAAATGTAGGTTTCGTGAAAATGTGCTGTTTTGGCAGGTTTTACATAAACGGTCTGTATGGATATTAACAGACTTTAATCCTATTTAATTCCTGACAAAAAATGATATTAACAGACTTTAATCTTTTTAACTTAATGCTATGTGCCCTTTAGTGTCACGAATAGCATCATGATCGCAACATGAAGCAGAAAAAACGGAATATTGTCCGTATGTCGGTGTGTGGCTCCTCCCGGGGCTCTGGTTTCCTTCCATAGGCCAAAAACCTGCAGGTCAAGTGACTGGAAATGATAAATTGCCATTTCAACACCCCTCACCCTGGTTTTGGCTAATTTAAGTAAAGTGGCCACTTATAGTCATGCAACTCACCACAACACAAAGTTTGAACAATGTGAAATTCTTTCTCTGCATTTAATCCACTCAACCCATTCACCCATTCACCAAGTGAAGCAGGGGGCAGCCAAGGACACAGTGTCTTTTACGGGGGTCTCTTGATTTAATCCTTTTTAATTCATGCTATATGCCCTTTAATATCATGAATAGCATCATGATCGCAACATGTAGCAGAAAAAATCTGAATATTGTCCATAATGTGTCGGTGTGTGGTTTCTCCCGGGGCTCTGGTTTCCTCCCATAGGCCAAAAACCTGCAGGTCGAGTGACTGGAAATGATAAATTGCCACTTCAACACCCCCCACCCTGATTATGGCTAAGTAAAGTAAAGTGGCTGCTTCTAGTCACGCATGAACTCACCACAACACACAGTTTGAATGATATTAAATTCTTTGTGTGCATTAAATCCATTCAATCCAGGGGGCAGCCACACAGCACCCTTGGTGGGCGGGGAGTGCCTTGCTTAAGGGAACCTCAGTGATGATGCTAACAGTGTTGGGATTCAAACCCACAGCCTTCTGATTGCAGGGGCACCCCTCTAACCACTAGACCTCCATCTGTATAGATGGTACTGAATCTTTACATTTTGTGCTTCTTAAAACATGCACATCTCACAAAAAATCACCCTAAATAATAATTTGAAAGACTATTCTGAGGTTCTATTTCAACATTCCCCATTTGCATATTTACTTTATTTGTATTTATCACGTTAATTCATTTGAAGATACCCCCCCCCCCTCAGTTCAGATGATATGCTTTGTAGATTTTCTAAACCAAAATGTTTAAATGAATATTAAATATCTTATTTTTACAGCAGTTAAATAATTGTTGAAACTAATGTGAAAGAGGGCGAAATACAGTTATATAAATATATATGTGCACCTTTTGCATGGGATTGATTTATGCTCTGTATGTAATAAGCAGTAATAATCCATCAAATTCTGCAGTACCGTGTGTTTCTCTGCCGAGAGACTTCTTTATTCACTCGGAAAATCAACCAAACATACTTTGACCGGCGGCGCTGATGCTTTCTAGTTTTCTTTCCAGTGCTCATTTAGTGTCTTGACAGGTTGGTCGTGCCAAACCCGGAAAGAGGCAGAAATACTCACATCAACACTAAACGCGACTGATGAAGCTGTTACTATGACAACATATTAGGATTTTCACCTCCCCATTTAGTAACAAAAGGCTGGAGGTGGGAGGAAAATAAGCCTGGTTTTTGTTTTCCTGTTCTTTCTTATGGCGTTGGGTTGTCTGTTCTCAAGCAATCACGTTGGGATGATGAGTCGCGCAATGCTAATTGCATTCTCTCGGGCTAGTTCCGCCGACTCCATCACTATCGCAAATGCAATAAACGTTCAGTTGCCACGTCTCTGCTCCGTTTGAATCCCAGTTCCACATTTGTCAATGATGTAATACCCAACAATGAAGTTATTTTTTGCAGATGAGGGACCGAGGCAGAGCCCCTTCCCCGCTGCTGACCTGTGTTTCTGCACCGTATCGACTTTTTACGTGAGATACTGTGCAAGAAAATGGTTTTACATTTCGGCGTGGTCTCTGGTGGGACACCCGCAACAGCCATCCCGGTGGCTCAAGGTCAGAACACCTTTTTAAGTCGTGGTCGTGTGTCTCCCCATGGACACGAGGATGGGAGGATGAGACCCCCTGCAGTTTTCAAGCCTGAACCTGAGCCTTTTGTGTGCCGGAATGGAGGCAAATGCATTTGTCTTGTGCTGAAAGCCGCTGACCCTGTGGACAGATCCAGGAGGCCGGCGGCGCTGGAAAGTGTTCTGAGCTTGTGTCGCCAGCCTCAGTGTGATGTGTTGCCCTTTAAATATTAATGCTAGTATCTGCTGGCTGGTGTTCACATGGCAAATCTTTCTTTCAGGACCATCAGGGGTGGGACTTTTTTGTGCTTTCACAACTTGAGCCTCACAATATATCGTCCACGTTTGCACCCAAGTGAAAACTGGCCTCTTGTCATCTTATACCTTTATCTTGTTTTGTAATCTTTTTATATTTACACTGTGTGTAAACATAATTACGTGTTTAACTGTGGGCTCTGCGCCTCGCATTTCATTTTTTCTGTGTAAAGTTCAAGTTCAGGTTTGTTTATATAGCACATTATCACACAGAAGGTTATTCAATGTGCTTTACGGCAATGGAAATTAAAATTAGAAAATTATACAAGATAATGAGAAAGGTAAAAAGGTATATAAAGAATACATAAAAGAACATTAAAAGTGCATTAAAAGTGCAAATATTTAAAAGAAGGCAGCGGAGAGTAGTGCTGTTTTTAGCAGCTTTTAAAGCTGGCTACAGTTGGTGCAGATGTGTTAGTAATGGCCAATTTGTTTCAGCAATGAGCTGCACAATGGCTAAATGCCATAACTTTTACGTGACATTTTGCAGCATTTAACATTTAGCTTTCATCCAAAGTGACTCCCATTCCCTACCTATAGTGGGCAGTCTCCCTGGAGTAACTTTGGGTTAAGGGTCTTGATCAGAAACCCAGTGGTGATTTGCTGAAGGTAGGATTTGAACCCATGACCTCTTGGTCTAGAGGCAAGAATCCTACCCACTAGGACTCTCAGTTGTCATCGTGATGTCGTTTTCTGCAATACTGATATCAAATTAGTCTGTAATATACAAATGAGTATTACATTACATTTACAGTAATATTATTGTATAACTTTATGTATGTATACAGCAAGATGGAATGGTGTGAATTCAGATTATAAAAAATGTATACATGCTGTATGTAAATGTACTTTAAAAATAATCTCTAAATTAGGAGTAAAAATATGCAAGGGTATTCAATTACTCATTCTGTATATAAATGAACTATTAACAACTAAATTAGAAGTAAAAAGGTATGGCACATACTGAATGGCAAATTTCAAAACAATTCAACATAAGTCAAACAGTGGCTAAATGGTACAACCACTGTAGCCAGAATAAGGAGATATATTTAAATGTGTGTTTTGTGACATCACAAATACAAGGATTTGTTTTGTAGCTTATTTTTATTTATGGACTGTAGGAATGGGATGAATGAACAATTTGAATCAATATTTACTGGCATCAAGCCTTTATAATTCACAAAAAGTGATAATATAGGCTCTTAAAAATTGTGAATAGTATCATTCTTGCATTGCATTGCAGAAAAATTGCTGATGTGCTGCCCATTTTTAATGATACAGGCCCTTTAATAGCATCACAATACAAAATGCAGCAGGGAAATCGCAATATCAGATGTTGCCCACATCGTGCGGCTCTGCTAGCTGAAGATTCGGATGGAAATTTGAACGGGGGATCTGTTAATGAAGCAGTCAGCGAGTGTGGAGGCTGAGCATTCCTTACGCTGACACTTTTACTGCCTCCAAACCACAGGGATGATATAGTAACTGGTAATATGTTTTTTGTCTACTAATGCCTGGTCTCATGAGTTCCGTGATCTATTGCTATTAGAAATGGAACCAGTTTAAGACACCAGGGCTCATAATTCCATGAAAGCAGTTTGAAGCCCGAATACGGAGAGCGTTTTCACCTCCATGCACCGAGGTTGGGATGCAAAGTGAGGCTTGATTCTGCACTATTGGACCCTGTTTGCTCGTTAAGCACACCTGTTCAAGGCACTGCATGGTTTTGCAGGAATACACATTGCCGTATGAACAGAGCGGTGAGGGCTCTCCGGCTGGTGATTCAGAGGCGCTGCATTGCCTGGTGGAAAATGGGGGATTTAAAGGAAAGAAAAACTACAAATAACTGGAAAAAGAAATCCTTTCTGTGTACTTGCTCAAGGCTCGATCCATTAAATATCAGTTTTTCAGGTGGATTTTACCGCATTAAAGAAAAGAAAAGAGCAGAGGAAAGAACAAAAGCGGTGTACCGCTTTATTTCGGTTCCCCTACACCAGTCTCTCCATGTTCCATATTGATCAGGTTCGGTAATGATAGCACACACACAAACCCGAATCGATCCCAGGAACTGCTTTATATTTCAACCATTTACAGCCTTTTAGATCTGCCAATTTTGTCCATATCTAAAAAGCTGGTTTTGTGTTGCTCCATGTCATATTATCCCTCATAGTGAACTGTTAACAAAGACAAATTACCTCTGAAGTTGTAGACTTATACCAGTGTTGTGTCAGGTTTCTCACAAAGGAATGCCTTTTTATAGATGTGGAGGATAAGGGGGTACTTTGTGTAAGAGATCTCCAGTTGGAGCAACTCTGCCAACCTTAAAAATGAATGTAGGAGTCCTGGAGGATTCGGTGCATTCAATAATACGCCAGATGTACCTGCGCCTCAATACAGCTGTGAAATGCGCTTCAGTCCATCTGAAACCACCTTTCAGGTTAAAAAGCTGTAAACGGTTCAACTTTACAATAAGACTCAACTTTTAAACACCTTCTACTTAATAAAATATTCTTAATTGGATTGTATACAGTTTTTAAATTATGAATAAGAAGTTATAACAGTAATCATACATTGATGCAGACACACTATCTGGAATATCTGGAGTTTTAATGGTAATAACATAGTAATAAAGACTGTATGAAGTTGGTAGTTTAATATTCTGCCTGAGAAAGAGACCAGATAAGCTCAGAAACCTACAAAATATAAGATTTTCCAAACAGTGTGATGGCAGTTATTACCTGTTTATAACTGCTTATTAACAACTATCCATCTGATTATAAATCATTAATAAACCCTTTATAAAGGCAGTTGTAAACACCTCCCTGAAAAGACTGGTTGCCAGTTGCTCCGTGCTTAAGAGCCATGGGTTTAGTCAAAAAGCTTGAGATAAAACAATGTAATTGAGGTAAAAATAGATTAATATACTAAATTCACAATGAAATGTTCTACTACTAGGCCAGCAAAAAAAGCAATCTAATGGATTACGAAAGCAATTTGGCTGCATTAAAAGCACATTTTCTGGATCTGAGTACTAAAATAGTGTTTTTCCATTGGCACATATTTATTCAGCACATGTTTGAGGCCTGTGCCTCTATCTAGCCGCTTTGCTGACTGCTTTGGTTTAAATAAAAAAACACGCTTTTAGACACCAAAAGCTCATTCATGCCTGTTTTGAGGAGCTGTAGAAAAATTCCACCCAAAAATTGGCTGCTTCAGGCGGCCCCAACTTCAGTAAATCAAACCTAATATTTAATTATTGTAATTTTCGGTAGTCAAGCTTTAATTTTCAGTCATTTTCTGGTGCAGTTGTTGTACGTTTATGCATGAACATTCATCAGAGAGTTACAGTAAACACAAAAGCCCATATACGTTTTCCAAGAAAGATTTACAGGAGAGAAAACTTTGGTGTCGAAACAGTTTTAAGTTGAGTTTACAGTATTTTGAACCTTTGCTGTTGGTTCGTTTGTCAGGTTCACACTGTGTAAATGGCAGCTGATGTTTTGGAGTCTTATCTCTGATGGCAGTACAGTATGTGTGAGAAAGAGTACATGCTGTGCAAAATGCTAGTTTGACCTCATATGCTAGATTTGGATGACATGTGAGGAGAATCTGCCCCTGAAACTGGAGCAACAGGCACATCTGACCGCAAGGGGCTCCCCGATGCTGGGGGTCATGCTCTCCTCAGCTATGGGAGGTGGAAGTAATTGCAGCTTCCACTGGAGAGAAAGACAGCAGGGTTGTACAATATAGCAGCAACATGAGAACCTGTAAGGTCGTGTGTATGGTTCTATATGTCTTGTATGCTGGGGAGATGTCTTATCTGTCCAACAATATACGTTTGGTGCAAAATTATTACTCATCCTGGAAGATTTACAGCCCCTTCACACTTTGCTGTATTGTCTATTTACTGTATTATCTCAGATTTACCTCCCTGTTACACTACTGTTACTTTACATATTGTCTATTTATTGTATTGTTTCTATCATCCTATACTCAGAAAATGACATAGTATATTTGTATCAATTTGATTTTATTTAAATAATTACATTTTTAGAATGTATTTATTTAAAGTGTAAATAAAGCTGTTAACTGTGAAAACAACGAAATTTAATCAGTTAACACGTATGAATATGCTTTAAATGTGATGAGCTTTGGATCAAGCAAGATTTATTTAGTTCAAATATATGAGATTGTTTACATCAGGTTTATTTAAGGATTTATGATAAATACATAAATCTGCTGTTGTTTATTCAGATCACATCGGGTTTATTGATATTATTTCATAAATCTCATTATTAATGATTTCATTTACATGTGACTGACAAATACGCAGCGCATAAAGTTTACCGGCCTGTTTCTGTTAAATCTCAGTAATTCAAATGGATGGAAATTTTACATGCAATTGAAATACATTTAGAAGTGGGCCTAAATATTTATATAGATATAAATTATGTTTGCAAATTGTTCAGTGCCATAACTACCACCTGTGCAAATATAATCACACATATGCTGCAACACAAGTCACTCTGGAAGGTTTAGCTCTCATTCACATTTGGTACATGGTGGTTGAGTCTTTTCAGTGTGTTCTGTACATGGAGAAATGCATTGACAAGAATATCAAAATATAACTACAGGAGAGATAAAACTACAAAATTACAAATAAATAATAACTAACTACATTTAAGTATGATAAAGGTATTTATAGATAAAACTATACACAATAACAAAGACCGGACAGGAAAAGTGTGCAGTTTCAGTAAAGTGAGATTTTGTGTAGGTGGTATTTGGAGACCAGGTTCAAATTATTATCGTTATATGATGGACAGACAAGACACGGACATGTGCAAATTCTAAAATGTGCAAATATAACATGAGGTAGATTTGTTCAGTAACCGTGTAACTGGGGTGTGCAAATAAGCATATTGAAACGATGTCCAGTTTGTAGTGCATTTGTGAAGGTTTGTGTTATTATTGAGTCTTTTTGGTGAATATTATTTGAAGGTGGGTAGGCCAGTGGTGTTTTGTGTTTTCAGTATTTTAAACATACAAGTCATTCTGGAATTTAAAAACACGATGTGTTGTTTAGGCTCTCAATCATAATGGGAATGAAACAAGGACTAGAAAGGCAATTTGTAGACTGTTCGCTTTAATTGGATGGCGTGTTTGTCCAAGTAATGAAAACATGACCAAAACAAAAGCACTTGTTTGCTCATTTATGTTTTTGTGGTCAGCGCAATATAGCTTCAGTTCATGCACAGTAGGTTTACCAAACGATTGATTCCGGATGTGGCTTTGAATCTGGAGTTCCAGAAAAGGGTCAGTGCAAGGAAAGCATGTCAAAGTGAGACTGAAGTTCCTGAATAAATCAGAGATCAGTGGCACTTCTGAACATTTGGTGGCCCCGAGCCACAACCCCCACTGGGCCCACAAAACACACTCAGCTTCTTAGTGGTGGATTCACTTGATAATTAATGACAGAGGGGAATAGCCTACAGCGGGATCCACCTAGCCATATTTTCAGAGAGGTCATGCGAGTACGAATGTCTAATGTTTATTCTGAGTGACCGGTTGCCTCTCCGAATGCATCTGATCTCTTTTCTGTGTAAAAAAAAAACACCTGAAAAGGAAAGAAAAGCTCAAAGGTTTTTCTTTATCCTCTCGTCCCTTAGCTCCATATTTTCTATTGCAATGCTGAAAAGCCTGATTGTGATCCCCTGTCATATGATACTGCATTTCCAGAGCTTTTGTATTGTTTATTCAGTTCCCAACAGTTCTCTTCAAAAATCTTTTTTTTTGTGATGACTTTTTGTGTTTGTATCCCAGTTTAGCCTTTGTTATTGTAATGAAAGATACAACTGGCAATTAGAGGCAAAAGCATAGATTTTTTAGTCCAATCAACGAGGTCTCATTCACAGATTTCAGTGCAGTGTTCTTAGAATGACATAACTCATTCAGAGATTTTGCTTCCAAGAACTCTCTTCCAAAAATGTTTGTGCAAAAATCACTGGTCAGAAGTGTGTTTGATGGGATCCAGTGAGGATGAGGCAGGGTTGTAGGTCGCCAGACACTGAGGAACATCATCAGAGGATTGTGTGGTGAAGCAGGTAAGTGGAAGGCAGTCGGCAGGTAGAGGGAAGGTCAGCGAGGGGATAACTGGAGAGGAAGATCACCTGATCTTGTCAGTTTTTTTCATTACAAAAGTTGGAGAGTGAAGACGGTTCAGGAAATGGGGAGGAGATTTAAGAAGTGAAGTTAAAGTGGCGAAGAGTTTGTGAAGGTCAGATGCAAATTCCTCTAGTTTGGCTTTGAAGAAGGAAGATTTTTCTGTGAAATTGCTGAAGTAAACCTGGACTGAAGGAAGCAGTATTTCTCTTCTGCCGCTGCAGAGGACGTCAGATAGCCAGGCTGAAGGAGGTAAACTCTAGTAGATAGAGAACCAATGGGGTAGATCTGGAGAGAAACCAAAAAAAATCACACAATCTTTGAACCCGAGATAACTTTCAGGATGGTCTCCGCCCATAAGGGGGAGGGGAAAAACCCAAAGCGGGAGGGGTTCCAGAGAGCGGCCGAGAAGTAGAGCAGCAAAAAGCAAGTGTATAGGAGAACCAACACCGGTTCTATAATGTTTTACACCTGTTATATTTACTGAAATCAGAGTTTACTGATACACTCTGAGTTCTGAAAGTAAACACTTGTTCTAGACTGTTTTACACCACTTATATTTACTGAAATCAGAGTTCACTGATACACTCTGGGTTCTGAGAGTAAACACCGCTTCTAGACTGTTTTACACCAGTTATATTTAATGAAATCAGAGTTTTTTTCCTACTGGTAGGATGCAGTAAACAGCAGTGATGTGGAGTTTGGTGGGATGAGTAACGGTGACCCAATGGAATTCAAATGCCAAAAATTTGAGGTGAGAGCAGGAAAGAGGTGTGAAGGAGCATTTACGGGAGAGAAGCACTCCACTCCTCCAGTCATGCGAGCGGGGTGTGAGAAGGCAGAGGCAGAAAAGTGCTGCTGGTGTTGCTGAATTCTCTGGTGTAATCCGAGTTTCAGTCAGAGCCAAGAAGTGGAACGAGCGAGGGGATCCCAGACCAGAGATGAAGTCTGCTGCTTGTTCGGAAGATTGACAGTTCCATAGTCCACCAGTGAAAGGTCACAGGGATTAATGCCCCTCTGATGAGGAGTGTGTGTCTTCTAGATGTGTGAACAGCTATTGGAGAGATGCACATGTTGATATAAAGCACACAAAGGACAGAGGTAAATTCTTATCCAGTTAGAGAGATTCCAGAGAAGAAAATAAATGTAGGGTAGCTCGTGGAATCATAACTGTGTATGAATGTGTTAGGCTGTATATGCTAGACCTCCATCATTCCCCACCCTAAACTACTCTGGCCTTACTCAGACCAGGTGAAAACAAATGTAATGTTTTGTATAACAACAAAATATATAACAACAGGGACTGTAGCAACTTGCATTCATATCCATTGGCATTAATTTGGAGTTTAATCTGGAGTTTAATATGTTGTTTAATATGAAGTTATTCCCACTTTTAAAGCTATAACAGCTTCCACTCTTGTCAGAAAGCTTTCCACAAGGTTCTGGAGTTTCTGTTGGAATTTGTGTCCATTCATTCTGTAGCATTTTATGAGGTCAAACACTGATGCTGGGCGAGAAGGTCTGGATCACTATCTCCATTCCATCCCAAAGGTGCTGGATGGGGTTGAGGTCAGGACTCTGTGTGGACCAGTCAAGTTCTTCACACTGAACTCCTCCAGCACGTCTTTATGGAGCTGCTTTATGCACTGGGACACAGTCCTGCTGGAACAGGAAAGGTTCTTCCCTAAACCGGGTCCAAAGTATTTGTAAGCATGGGTTTGTATAAAATGTCTTGGTGTGCTGGAACCGAAAAACAGGTCCCAATACTTTTGTCCATGTACTCTGAATTTTTAGAAGGTGGTTGTAAGAGTAGAATATTATTTGAGCCTTGTGGCAGTCTGTTGGGGAATTTAACTTTCCTGCCATTAAAGGAACACAAATATCCAAAATGCATGTTCGTGCCATTTGTAAGACCACCTATGTGAGCCATGGCTGCGTGCAATATACAGCACACTGCCTGCGAGCTTTGTGCTTTTACTAAAACGAATTCAGTTTTTTTCAATAGACAACAACTGAGTGACTCTGTGTGACATATCGAGTAACTGGCAAAAGTATCTCTGACAGCAGTAAAGCATGCTGGACTCTCCCAGAAGATAAGATAAGATACAAATTTATTAGTCCCACAAGTGGGAAATTTGCTAGGAGTGTTATTTGGTGGAATTCTCCTTTAAACATAAGCTACAGGGTGTATATTTAACCGTGTATTAGGTGTGGTGATGTTCTGTTAAAATAAGTACTGATTTAAAAAAGGCTTCAGTGTTTAACACTCAAAACCACACGGTTATTATTACATTTGACTGCAATATCCTCATCTGTGCTTTCGCCAGTCCTTTTGTACCACACAGAGGCTAAAGGACACCTCCTGAAATATTCCTCCAGTGCCTCTATATTTCACCGTATGTAAAAGTAATGTGGCCTCTTATAGTTACAGGTGAACAGACGACAGCACAGCACACAGTGTGAACAGGGTGAAATTCTTTCTCTGCATTTAACCCATTCACCAAGCGAAGCAGGGGGCTGCCACCAATGAGGGGCGCCGAGGGCGGTATCTTACTATAGGCTACCAAAGTGATGACTCTAGAAGTGCTGGGATTCAAACCCATAACCTTCTGATTGCAGAAGCTCAGCCACCGGATGTCCCAGGTGTGGTATTGCTGAAATCTATAACAGGCTATAACAGCCAGATGAAGAAATGTCAGTTAAATAATGTTGGATGCTATAAACAGGCTCTCTTTTTGGGTTACACTTTATATTCTCTGTTCTCTGTAAACTAAACTACCGTATTTTTCGCCGTATAAGACGCACTTTTTCTTCCCCAAAACTGGGGGGAAAAGTTGGTGCGTCTTATACGACGAATACACATTTTGCCTGCATTAAAATTGCACCTAACTTTGTGTGGTGCTGTTCGCAGTCCTCTGTTTATGCTGTGTGTGCTGCAGGCTGGATTTGTGGCATGTAATGCGAGCTGTGGAGACTTCTCTGACCAGGGTGACCAGGA
>JBBMFX010006516.1:0-13189 GCA_037832545.1 Rhabdalestes septentrionalis | reverse complement strand
AGAAGGGATTTAGGATTTGCCATGTCTACCCTAAAGTGGACAAGAATGCAGGAAATTGCATCTAAGAAATCCAAAATTTTATGGGGGAGGACCCCCAGAGCCCCCTCCGGGCTTATCCCCAGATGCTCACAATCTCTGGCTCTGCCTCTGGGAGTGACAGTCAATGACGTCATCTACGTCAGGTCGTACAACATCATTCTGACTGACACTACCAGAAAACATAACCAAGATGATGGACACTTGTTCGAGTCTGGACATACGCTGGGAAATTTGTAAATAAAGGTTTTTTAATCTGCAGTTTCTTTTATCACAATAACTACAAATATGTCTTTTAAACATGTTTCATGTTTGATTTGGTTGTCTTTTTACTGGTAACATTAATGTCGAAAGCTCGACAAGCGTGTCTGATGTGCTCTGAATTGCGCACATTTTTTATACGTTACCCCATTGCCACATTTAATTTATATGTAGCATTAATATTGTAATCAGTCAGTGGAATATGTTTTATTCTGTTTTTTTTAAGCGGTCTGTTCTGGAAAATTCAAATTTGTACTTGCCTTCAGTTGTAAATGTACTTGCAGCTAGCTGTAACTTTTATCCATTACGTTTAGGCCAATTAAGGCCAATGAGTTAGCAATAAATTGGAAAAATAGTTAATAATAAGAGTTATGACTAGGGATGGTAGAGACACCGGCAAGCTCATATTAACTTTACATACTTTTGGCCTTGTAGGCTAAAGTGGATGCAGAGTGTGTGAACTTGGTAAGTAACCTTTTCGTTTACTTTAGATATTTTAGCAGCTTCACACGTAACCCTGCATTGAATATTTGTCTGATTTTTTACAGATCAATTTTGCAACTAAGTAAAGTAAAATAACGTGTGCAGCACTTACAAAGCAATGTACAAATTGTACAAAACTATTACTGAAATGTGTATTGGCTTTGGCTTCATTGGTTGACTTTGGGTGCTTTCACACATGCCTCGTTTAGTTCGGTTGAATCGCACTAGAGTTCGTTTTCCCAGTTGGTACGGTACATTTGGGCACGTGTGAATGCAACAACCTAGTCCGAGTCCGCACCAAAAGTAGACCAAAAAAGCGTACCGAGACCTCCTTGAAGAGGTGGTCTTGGTACGCTTTCAAATGAACCCTGGAGCGGTTCGTTTGTGGTGAGAACAAGATCCAGACTAGAACAGACACAACTGCAAAAAGTACTGCAACTTTGCACTAATCCAGCTGCTGTAGTCAGCTGCGGTGTGAATTATGTGATGAGAAGATGTATTTGTTTACAGATAGACTTAACAACACAGCCCCATGGCAGTGTTATGCCAGAAAAGGCGTGCCTGCAGTAGACTGCATCCCCCTCTCAGGAGCTCGCACCACAGAAACCGTGAATGGAAAGCTGTTTTTTAATGTGTGAAAAATACTGTTTCTGTTTATGTATGCTCATAAACAATAGGTAATACATTATACAACACTTATTTGCCTAAGTAAAGATAAGACATTACAAATAAATATGACAGATCGCACTTCTAAAAACAGTTTGCGACTTGTTACTTAGTCAATCACACGTATGTTATTGTCGATTTCGATCGTTCGGAGGAGCAGACATCGATACATGTACAGTAAAAATGTGTTGTTCAATCAATTTAATACTGCTGGTTCTCGGTATAATGTATGGCTTAAACAGCATTGCACCAAGCAGATGACATACGCTGGTATCCAAATTTTATATAAACGTGCTTTATGCTGATATTTTAATGTAATGGCAAAGCGATATGATATGATTTTCCAAGAAAAACACTTTATAATGGGAGCTACAGAGCCTTATCAACAACTACGCTGCTAGAATAGGAATCCCCTGTTTAATCTGGCAGTATTGAATCTACCTTCAATGAATATTGCAAAGCTTTGTTAGGGCAATCTCTAACACAAATGACTAAAAGCATTTGATGTGAGCTACAGAAATGAAAACTCCCTGCCAAAAGGAGGCACACTTTCATTATTCTGGCTGTACTGCAGCTACAATGATAAAACTTGTAAAGGTTTTTCATGACATTTTCAGATAAAAAGCACTTGATGGGAGCTACATTTTCAGGGGCCTGTAAATGCAGCAAAAGCTACATTTCCTGAAAATGCATTCCGTAGTATATTTGTCTTTATTGTAGCAACATTAGTAATACATACACAAGGTAGTTACAATGCACTCAGCTACAAATTACTAAGAAAAATTGGTGATGAGAGTTACAGAAATTTGGCATGGTGCCACCAGTGAAACTTACACAGGTTAGTCTTGATGGCCCCAAATACAAATAACCAAAAGCAATTGATGATGGGAGTTACAGAAATGCAAAATTATAGGGGATGCTTTTTTCAGCACAGTACTGCCAGAAAAAAGCATTCCCTATTTATTCTGGCTGTATTATAGGTGCATCAGTGAAACTTATGCAGGTCAGTCTTGATGTCCTCAAATACAAATGACCAAAAGCAATTGATGAGGGCAGCTACAGAAATGCAAAATTATAGGGGATGCTTTTTTTGGCACAGTACTGCCAAAAAAAGCCAAATTTAAAAATGTGTTTCCTTGGAAAATTTGACTTTTTTCGGCAGTACTGTGCCAAAAAAGCTGCCATAATCAATTGCTTTTGTTGATTTTTATTTGAGGCCATTAAGAATGTCTTCTGCATCAGATGCACCCCAGTTGCACTCTTACAACAGAAACTTGATTTTTGGAATCAGATTTTGTTTATTTTAATGGTGTTTACAAGTGTATATTGTTTAAACATTTGGTAAGTTGTTATATCTACCTTACTTTTAGGTTTTGTACAATCTATCACTGATGCATATTTAATGCAACAAATACTTGGTTTTGAAATCAGGTATCATTTTTTCCCCCAATAAATTATATTTTCTTTTTGGAGGAGCTTTATTTATTTGATTGTATTTATTTTGATCTGCCATTTCGCAAAATAATGGCCGTAGATGTAAGAAAAATTGTAAGCAATGTTTTAACAGTTTCTAATTAAATTTTTGTTACATGTTTACAGAGATTTACATAAACAGTCATACAAAATAGACAAAGAATTTTATAGTAAATAAAATCCCTTAACTTATTTCTGAACAGTTGTGTGTATGCTTCTTTTTAGTATTTTGAGCTCAAATATATATCAGGCTATGAGTTATTCAAAAGGATTTAATTTCTTGAATAAAATGTATTTATATAAGTGGTAATTAATTAAAAACAAGTATTGACAATAAACTTTAAATTTAAATATGTGACACTTAAGTTTTAAGTAAACTTTAAGTTTAGTGTAATTGTAATTTTTTGTAATTTTCTAGGTTTTGAGTACTCTGAACGTTTCTGGGTTTATAGCATATTTAGAAAAAGAAATTGTCCTGTAAATCCAATTGAAACATGCTATGTTGGATTAATATGCATTAGCCATGTTTCCAAGATCATTGAGGTAATTGTACCAGGCAAACATCAATTTTCGTGTAGACAATCGATACCCTGCTATATATAGAGTAGACCCAGAATTATTTAATACTTGTAAGATCAAATGGAAACATTGTGCAAAATGTCGCTCTCAGAGGAACAGAAAACCAGAATTCCAAGTCCATTTTGGAGGTTTAAACCACCTTTTTTGAGCTAGGTAAATATCAACTACCCACTATACAACAGACATCCCAATATGAGGAAAAGTGTAATTGTCATGGGCCAAAGTGGTAAAAAACATCCAAAATGTACTGGCATCTTACTCAAATCAAAGAATGTTTTGGAACTATTTATCCCATTTTATTAAAATTATTTTGGGCCAAAACAATTCCACTTTTTCCTCATAGCAAGATGTTTGCTGTATAATGGGAAGTTGATTGGCCTGAAAGTCCAATTTAAAGATCGAATCCACTTTAGGCCATGTCATGCAGAACACCTCATGCAGTACTTCATGATTTAAACCATACATCTTCAAGACATGAGGACTGTATTCAGCGCAGCTTTCTCTCCTGCATACTCCTCAAAATGAGGCGGCAAATAAGGAGCTAAACCTCAGCCCTGGATTCACACCCTGCTAAACAAGAAGCCACACAAATCGTAAGCTGCGAATAAGTAGCCAACTTCAGCCTCGTACTACAGTTACTTGAATGGACACAGCATTTAAAAACTTCTTATGTGCAAGTGAACTCTAAGAAGTCCAGGTCTATGCATCCCAGCACATGCTCCAATCGAGATCGAAGTCTTTCTAAAAGATGATGAAGCAGATGTTCCTAGAAGAGAAATCCATGATAAGATCTGGTGATTCATGGTTGAACAGATGCCTATTAAAATGATTGCACGGCTACTTTCCATTCTGGCTAGAAGCTATGTGGAATGCTGTGTCTTCTCTCTCACGCGTCCGCCCCAATGTGGATATAAAAATGAATATTGTTGTACCTGACATACAGAGTACGTACTTTACTGTCTGACTACGCCACTCCCTAGCCTGGGCAGGGGAACCCCAAAATTCCACAGTATGAACCTTCTAAACTTTCCCCGCAAAGGAACAAGTGACAGTGTGTATGTATGTATGTGTGTATGTGTGTAGAAGATTTTTAAAAAAGGAAGAAAAGACTGCCGGGGTAACTGTCTGAAACTCCTCAAAATAATAAGGTCAGGTCGACACAAGCAGCTCCCATCTCAGGAGGCCCTGGTGGAAGAGAAGAGGAGACAGCAAACCCAACCCCACACACGCATGCAACATAGCAATAAGTGCACACAACATCTAAAACATCCCCCAGAGTATGCCACACCTTGTGGGAGGTCACCAGCACACACCAAGAAAGTGCCCCCCCCACCCCCCCACCCTCTTCCGTGCAACCCCCAACAGAATGGAGAAATATCCAGGTGCGGAGAGAAAGAGAACAGCCAGCTCCCAGCACAAATTAACCCAAAGTCCAACTTCAACACAGATTCGAATTAAAGTGGACAACAGAAAAGCCCAGGACAAACACAAAGCAAAAATAAAAAACAAAGCAATCCAACAAAAATGAAGAAAAACTTCCAAACAAAAGAAATATGTAAACTACAAAGAAACAGTGGCTGGCCTGGTCCTTTACACCAGTTTTCCCTGTGACACAGTAAAACAGGAGGTTAAATGGGGCATTCCAGTGCTACAGATAAAGGCAAAATTAATCTATTTTAAAAGTAAAACTATTTAAAAAGTTATAAAAATTACGTAAGTTACCAGAGCATGTCTACAGCCCAGTCCAGAGTCACAACTCTCAAAAAGTCAGGCAGTCCCCCCTGTGTCCTCCACGACGAGTGGAATGCCTTGGTCTAGCACTCATCCTAATTAAAATGAAAACAAAACATGAGAGATCAGTTCTTATAAGTTAAAACATCCATCACCACCTCCATTACCTCCGTAACAGGGAAGCCACAGTCCCAATGGCAAATGGCAGCAGCAAGAGAGTGAAAAGTCTCAACAAGCCAGCTTTTATAGACTCCTGCTTGGTCATGTGACCTACCCCATGCGACTCAAGCAGCCAGTACAGGCAGCCACAGAACACAGTGTTGGGTCCCCACAATTATGTTGCATGAAAACAGTAACTACTGTGAAAAGACTGTTGCACGAAAGCTACGAGATGGTAACATCGTAAGTCGAGTGACCTAAGCTGGCCATTGTGGTCCACAACAGCTATTTAAGAAACGCAGTACAAGTAAATAAGAAATTAAATATGTTTCACTTTAATTAGTTGCAGCCTTAAGAAACCATCAAACATATCTGCCTATTTTGGATAAGCCACAGAAGAGAACACACAAAACAAGGGAGAAATTTCCGAGCACACCCCCACCCCAAGCATACCGTTTATTAACGCAGCTTTCACGAAGGCCACCTCGCTAAAATTTCAGTGTAGATATTGTGCAATAAATCCGGTTAATATGCAACATGTCAATTTTATGTCCATAAATGTCAAATACAGTAAACAGACTCACCGAAGCAGCATGACTAGGGCGACATGGTAGTGGAATGTAACCTGATTGGCTGGACGTTGAATTGCGATCCAGCGCTTCTCCCTGGTTGACCCAATGTTGAACCTGTATTTTTTGACGCTGAATTTTAATCTTTTGACATCTAATTTTTGAGACTGATTTTTTAACACATAATTTTTCAAGACATTGTTTTTTTATTTATTTAATTTTTTCACGCTGAATTTGTTTTGATATTATGAAAAATTAGTGCTACAAATATGATGGCTTTTAAAATTCAAAGTCCTAGAAATTCATATTCAAAATCCGATGGCACAGAAATACTTCCATTGTCAGTCTGAGTAGGGCTGCAACTACCTGATATTTTTTTAATGGAGTATTCTGTCGGTCTTTTCAACGGTTAATCGAGTAATTGGATAAATAATCTTTGTGTGTTTATAAACAACAGTATCAATAGTGTGTTTTGCAACATGAAAGGCCTCTTAAAATAAGCAGGGACCTTCCGAACCACGTTGCGCTGTGGGGTGGAACCCAATTCCTTTGCTGTGGGGGCCGTGTAGGGGGCGAGCTATCTTCCCCTTAGGCGATTCACTTTTAAAGTCCGGATGCACTCCTCTAACTCTGAAGCCTTCTCCGTCAGATACGTTCTTAACCCAAACTCAGTACTAAATGAATTAGCAACTAAAAACGGTATAAACACGCTCAGGCTGAGCAGCACTGGCGACTACACTGCACTAGGTTTTCCACCTCCCATAGTTATTTTGTGCCTTTTACGCACACCGGGATCTTTCTTTTCTTATAGAGAGCAATATAAACACGCCGCCTTGAACCTTTGAAATGCGCGTGAGTAACATCAGTCCATTTGAAACAGTGCAACATGTGTTGTGCCAAAAAGTGATCGTCTGCCAGAACTTGATTGCCGTCCGCGGGACTTAAAGCTGTAGCGCCCATATTAACTTGCTTGATATCATTCAGGAGGGTTATTATGTGAAACATTACACTGCAAATAGTCCCTTAAAACTGCTGAAATACCTTGAAAGAACATTAAATCTGAGAACATGGAATTTTCAAGCTGACAAAAAGTGATTAAAGTTCATAACTTTTTGCTGAAATACTGTTTCTATTTCAAATAGCTAGATATCATTCAGGAGAGTTAAATGTGACACATTATACTGCAAACAGTCCCTTCTAACTGCTGAAATACCTTGAAAGGAACCTTGAATATGATAATATGCTGTTTTAAAGCTGCCAAAAAGAGATTGCAGCTCATAGCTTGTGACTGAAATACTGCCTCTATTTCAAACTTGCTAGATATCATTCAGGAGGGTTAAATGGGTCGCATTTAACCCTCCTGAATTATATCTAGCAAGTTTGAAGTAGAAAAAGAATTTCAGTCACAAGTTATGAGCTGCAATCACTTTTTGACAGCTTGAAAATTCCATGTTCTCAGTTTTAATGTTCCGTGCAAGGTATTTCAGCAGTTTTAATGGACTATTTGCAGTGTAACGTGTCACATTTAACCCTCCTGAATTATATCTAGCAAGTTTGAAATAGAAACAGTATTACAGCCACAAGTTAGGAACTGTAATCACTTTTTGGAAGCCTGAAAATTCCTTGTACTCAGTTTTAATGTTCCTTTCAAGGTATTTCAGCAGTTACAAACGACTATTTGCAGTGTAATGTGTCACATTTAACCCTCCTGAATGATATCAAGTAAGTTAATCTGGGCGCTACAGCTTTAAGAAGCTGCGCTCCCGCGGACGGCAATCAAGCTCTGGCAGACGATCACTTTTTGGCACAACACCGGAGCTGCCGATTATCCACACAGTGGGAGTGATACGATAGTAGAGACATTTTAAATAGCTGACATAAATTCTACGAAGCCTCGAGGCTAATATTTTGCCTCAATCATTTTTTGTTTTTGAATTATTCCAGTTACTCACATAATAATTTCAGCCCTAATTCTGAGCAGACCGAAGAGAGACTGGATGGACCAGGTGTACTTTTTCAGCTTTACCACACAAAAAAGAGCACTGTTATACTTATCCATAAAAATCTCCTATTTCTACAAAAACAATACACGGATGAAGATAGATGGATTGTACAGGGTCTTCTTGTATGAAAACAGGGTCTTCTCCAGCTTGCAATGGAGGATGTCGGCTTAGTGGATGTATGGAGTGAACTTGACCCTACAAACCCTGATTACACATTTTACTCATCAAGACATGACTCATACTCAGGCCTGGACTTGTTTCTGCTTCAGCAGCAAAAGCTAGCATAAGTGGAAGACTGTAAAATTGGACATGTTCTAAACTCGCAGTTTACCTTAGGCTTATTGCTCCCTTGTTAAATTATTGTTGTGTTTTTTTTATCTGAAGTGTAAATAATTTTTTAATGCCTTTAAATTCAGTGTAGTTGTGTATATAGTTTTGCTCCTCTAATAAATGCTTAGTAGTTTATTTATTCTAACAGACAACAAATTTCAAGAAAAAAAGATGCCAGTATTAAAGTAAAAAATAAGTATTATATCTATTGTATCGGCAGTTGTGTACCGAAATAAGATCGAAACTGGAAAAATGTGGATCGGCCCATCACTAATAATTATATTCCCTAATCTACACTTTGGGCTTCCTCTGGCCATTTTTGGCAACTTCACTCCCTTTTTTTGTTTACCATTTTAGCTGTGTTAATGCAAATGGAATTCAACATCCAAAGGGTCTGGAGTTATTTTAGATCTATATGTTTTTTACTTCAACTCTGGAAAAAAAAAACAATAATAAACTCTATACATCAAATTGTAACACTCAGCACCCTCATGGCTATTTTTGGCCAATTGAAACCCATTAAAACTACGCTTTTTAATTCCTTGTTTACATTAATTCCTTGTTTACATTTTAAATCCTACAATTTGGATTAAAATGCTTTCATTCTAAACTTTTTTGTGTTTTCTACCAGATTTTGTCATTTATCCATTTTTGGCCAAGCAAGCAATTTTATATAATATTGTGACCGAGCGTTCATGCAGGGTTCACCTAAACACTTAAAAATAAGGGAAACAATAAAATGGGAGCGTCTGAACTTATCTTAACTTTTATTCCCCAACCCTCTTCTCCTTCTCACACTCGAGCTCTAGTGCGCATGCCCCTGCTCAACTATGGCAAGCCCCAAGGGGAAAAATGCATTACACACACCTACATAATGAGTGCAACATAACAGCATGAAATAAAGTCTGTTACAATATTCTTAGTATCCAATAGGGGAGTATGATGGCTTACTGCACTCCAATGGAGCAAATTAACGACACAATTTTGACGTAGGAGTGACCGCAAGGATGACAGCTAATGATTTGTGTGAAAAAAAATGTGCCCGTGTGAAATTGCAGCACATATATGTAAGATATTCAAGATACAGTGAAATAAATTGATCATACCTCCAAGGTACAATGACTTTCTTTTGTCAGTCTATTGAGCTTTGAGTTTCCCAGGCAAACGTAGCTTTGATGCACATGCAAAAAGCAGCAATAGCTTTGTACTTTTCATAAACAAAAAGCAAAACCCAAATATCTACTTTCCAAAAAAGATTGGTGAAAGCTGAACAATATTTTAAATTATATTAATTTTATAACATTTTGGGAGTGTAAACAGGAGGTGGCCATTTTTGGCCGCGAGGATGCTGAGTGTGAGTTTTATTAACTTTGCTTTCCCTACAAATAATAAACAATGCATAATAATCAGTGTTGTTGTTAATCGGTTACATATCTCTGGCTGTACTGTTAGTAACACAAGAAAATCCAGTAGTATTGAGAATATAGAAAATTAACACTTTTGAGGTTGTTGTCTAACAAGTGCATAGTGCAAACAAACTGATATTTGAAGGATTAAAACATAAAAAACGTATGGAAATTTTATACTTATGACAAGTACTGATGTTTATTAAACACTTTATGCAGTAAAAAATAGCAAGAAAGCATAAATATCATAAAAATCACATACTTAATATTTTGGTGGCCATTTTTGGCCACGAGGAAGCTGAAAGGGTAGCAAAAACGAGGACAGCCAGAGGGTTAAAGAAGTTGCATGGAATTTGTTGCCCGGATCTCCCTCTTTGGCAGAATAAACTCAGTTAAACTAATATTTTACCAAGATACTATTTTAATTTCTGCCCAGCTATTTGAGCACCTAATTTTTCGAACATCTTGTCACGGATCTCTCCGCTGGGTTTAGGGAAGGGGAGGATGCACTCGAACGGTGATACTTAGTTTCAGAGTACAAACACACAGAGTGAACAACAGACAAACGGCCTGGACCCGTGCTCCTCAAACTAACAAAGAAAACAAACAGGCTTCGGCCTCTCACATCGCAGCCAGGGGATGGAACAGAGGAACAAGGGATCAGGGGAAAACAAGAGGAACACGGGTCTACGGAAAAAAGAGAACAAGCATTAAGGAACAGAATCAATCAGAACCTCTCCAAACTTTACATAAAGGGAATGAGAGGGCGGACAGACAGGCAGGCTGAGCCACTAGGCTGAGAAGGGTTTGTACAGACAATCAGACAGACAGGATCACTGCAACCAGGATCTCGCTGGCGCAGGACAGATACAAAGCGATGCTCTGACAAAGACAGACTCAGGGGAGAAACGGGACCGGCTGGCTTTAAGAAGGGGAAGGAAACGAGACACAGGTGAGACGGGAGGGAAATGAGGAGCAGGTGAAAGTAATAGGAGGGGAGTAGTACAAACCAAGGAGACACACTAGGAAGGACGCGAGGGGACCTACAGAGGGTGGAGTAAAGGGACGAACGGGAATACCTGGAGAGGAAGGAAAGGGAAACCTAGAATTAAGGGGACCGGGATCAAAACAGACGAGACGGGGGCGAGGACGGGGTGGCCGTCACACATATAGACTGGTGTATCAGTCAGCAGTAATATGATTTGGAAGAATCACCCTCCAAGATTACTGTTTAACTAATCGATCAAACATAGGGAGAAGGCTGGATTAGACGGCCCAAACTTGCAATTACACAACCTTTCCAATAAATTAGAATATCATGGAAAAGTTTATTTATTTCCATAATTCAATTCAAAACGTTGGCGGCCCTGAATCTATAATCGGTAAAATTTTAACATTTTGAATGGAATTATGGGAATAAGTAAAATCTTCCATGATATTCTAATTTATTGGAAAGGGTTGTATATTATTTTGTGGCTCACACTAAAAACGTGATTGGCTGAATACATAAATGCACTTATGCAATGTGATTGAGGAAGTATGTTGTCATCCTATACTATTTTCAGTCCTTCCATTTATTAATAATAACAAAATTAATTTGCATGGAGAAATTAAGTCATATGCTATCCAGAAAATGTACAGGCCTGGCAGGAATTTGTTGGCTGCATGTTTCCTATTTCTATGCTGTTTCCCCTTTTTTGTTTTTTTGGAATAAAAGTTTGTGAGACACACTGGAAAATTCTGCTCTTCAGAGATGGACGGACGAAGTTCGATACTCACAGTAAGGCAAGTCAATTTTATTTATATAGCAGATTTCATACATAGAGGTAATTCAAAGTGCTTAACATGAAAGGAAGCAGAGAAATCATTAAAAAAAAACAATAATAAAAACAATAATCACAGAAAAGGATGTAGAACAATCATAAAAACAATGATCACAACAATAAAACAAAAAAAGTAAAAATTAATTGATATAATAAATTACAAATTATTTAAAATAGATATAAAATAAGTTTAAGACAGTTAAAAACAGAATGCAATCAGTTCCGACATCCCACGGTGCTCATTCAGTACAGCTAAACAGAGTTTTAAATTTAAGTTTTTAAATGTAACTAATGTTTTAGCACATTTTACCTCTTCTAGAAGCTGATTCCAACTGCGGGCAGCATAATACCTAAATGCGGATTCCCCTTGTTTTGTAGGAACCCTTGGTATTTCTAGCTGACTTGATCCCAATGATCTGAGTGGTCTGTTAGGTTTATATTCAGTGAGAATATCTGCAATGTATTTGGTCCTAGGCCATTGAGGGATTTATAAATGAGTAAGAGTACTTTAAAATCAATTCTAATTATAACTGGAAGCCAGTGTAGGGACCTGACGACTGATGTGATATGCTCAGATTTTCTGGTTCTAGTCATAATCCTGGCAGCAGCGTTCTGTTTGAGCTGCAGCTGTCTAATGGTCTTCTTGGAAAGGCCAGTGAGGAGACATTGTGATAAAGGCATGAACAAGTTTTGACTGGAAACAAAACATCTAATTCTTGCAATGTTTTTGAGATTAAAGTATGCTGATTTAGTTATTGCTCTTATATGACTACTGAAACTAAGGTCAGAATCACACCGAGATTCCTGTCTTGGTTTTTATTTTTTTGAGTCAAGATATGCATTTGCCTTAAGAACTTCCTCTTTACTTCCAAATACAAAGACTTCAGATTTCTCCTTGGTTAACTGAAAGAAGTTCTGGCACATCCAACTGCTAATTTCATCAATGCAATGGCAGAGGCAATCAATGGGACTGTAGTCACTTGGCGATAAGGCTAAGTAAATCTGGGTATCATCAGCATAGCTTTGATAGGCAATTTGGTTCTTTCTCATTATTTGAGCATATAAAGGCTAAACAAGAGCGGTGCTAGAATTGAGCCTTGAGGGACTCTGCATGTCATGGATGTCCACTTAGATTTAGCTCTCCTATACTCACATATAACTTCTCCCTTCTAAGTAAGACCTAAATCAATTTAGGGCCATACCAGAAATCTCGATCCAGTTTTCCAGTCTTTCTAGAAGAATGTTATGATCGACAGTGTCAAACGCAGAACTAAGATTTGGTAGTACCTGCAAGAATCAGAATTTAGACTACTGTCATTTAGTATCTTAATGAGCGCCGTCTCTGTGCTGTGATGCGGTCGGAAAGCCAATTTAACATTATCCGACACATAAGACAACTTTTTAAATTTTTATGTAACTGATTGAAAACTGCCTTTTCAATAATCTTATCTTCAATGAGATTGGAAATATGTCTATAGTTGCTCAATATGGTGTTATCAAGATTGCTCTTTTTCAGAAGAGGTTTAACAACTGCAGTTTAAAAAAATTCCAGAAAGAAGCGAGGTGTTTACCATTTCTAAGGGATCTGTTTCTCTCCCAAGAGACCCCCCTTTGGGTGCAGAAACTCGAAAAGAACCAAAAGAGTCCTTTTTGCCCAAATTGAATCATAT
>JBBMFX010006500.1:0-13189 GCA_037832545.1 Rhabdalestes septentrionalis | reverse complement strand
CTTTTAAATTATGCATATTTATCTTTACTTAAAAATTAATCAAATGTTATTTGATCAGCCACCAAACATAAAAGAATTGAATGGAGGAAATTGTTATATAAAAAGTGAGCACCATTAATTTTAGGACAAATCAGTGAAAGAGGTCATTCAGATTTTAACACATTTGACAGAATTTAAATTCAGCTCATTGAGGACACACAGAGAGAGCTCATAATTAGTGGGAGTTATTAGACGGTGCTGAGGTGTCTTACTTTGATCTCTCTTCACTAATCTGAAAGACAATATGAACAAACACTCACACACACACACACACACACACACACACACCAGGTGCTGTCTTCCATATGGTCCTTTTCACCTCACATCTCACATTCAGTGATAGAACCAACACATGACTTACAGTATTTCAATAAACCTCCAATAAATTAGTTAAACCTCTTTATCTCTTTAATGTGTAACATAACCATAAACGAGCTCAACATGATCTTACCCAAACCATGATCCTAGTCAAGCCCTAAACATAATCTGGCCTGAGTACATGTAAACCCAATCCGGATACTGAAATGAAAGAGTTTCTAAAAAAAACAGGTTTATGACCATCACTAATGGTTATATTCACAACAGCCAAAACTATGGGGTGGTAGTGACCTAGTGGGTAAAACAATTGCTTGCGACTTTTGCTGAATGCAATGTTGCTGGTACAAATTCCCACGTTCTACTATTGTGTCATTAAAGAAGACACATTAGATGATTGTTAGTCTCTCTGGATCAGGGTGTCTGCCAAAAAGCCCTTTCAACTTAAAAACAAAAAGATAAAGTTATCAAGTATAATTGATTAACATACTTGAATTCCTGAATGTCTTATTTCCCACTATATTATATCCGCACATATTAAGGATTTTGATCCTAATTTCTTATAGCAATGTTGTTATATAATTAGGTTAGATAATTACATAGTATGCCACCACCAAGGGGCAGCTGGTGTTTTAGTGGTTAGGGAGTTGCCCCCACAAATGTAAAGTTGTAGGTTTGAATCCCTAGACTGATTGTGACACCACATTTCCATGAGTGCCCCTCACTGGTGGCAGCCCACAGCTTAATTTGGTGAATGGGTTAAGTAGAGAGAGATATTCACAATACAATTATCAGCGATTATCATCCATCCATGCTCTGTGGCAGTTATAAAAATGGTGAGTAGGCCCAGTTGACCCTGGTATTGGATCAAATATCAAGGTCTAACTTACATTACAAGCTGTCTTTACTAGGACATTAACACAAAAGTTCTAGTCGATGGCACTAGTCGACTATACTTTCTCTCTCTGCCCTCGCTTGTGGATGTAATGCAGTCTCTGCTTCTGATTGGCTGACACTGACATGCATTCCTTGGTTTAACCAATTACTATAGTCCCTTCATAAAAGGGGTGGCAACACTGGCACATAAAGGCGGAATGTAAACAGGAGACCTGGAGCTCTGCAGAACTGCAGAGAGATGTCTGGTCCAGAGCTGAGCAGCGCTGTGGCTTAAACTCCTCACACTTTCTGTTTACACCTAAATTTACCAGAACAGCTAAGCTATTAGCCTCTGTTTAGTTTAGTTTAATTGTCATGTTGACTGTTAACATTACAATCATGTTGATACATAACATTAAAATTTGCTAATTGTTGGACACCTGTGTTCCTGTGTGTGACGCCATCACAACTAGAAGACTTGATTTCGATTATCTTAATTGATTAGTCTTGAATCACATTTTCCAATATAGTTTAATTTATTGGAAAGGGTCTGTAGTTTTACAGCAATGTTGAATGAGAATCAGATGGGAATCAGAAATTATTGAGTTTATCATCTCTAAATTAAGTTTTTAGGTCACCAATAATATCTCCTTTTTTATGGTGGTAAAAAAAAATTTCTGAAACATCTCCTGTAACTTTACAGAAGAAGCAAGAACAGTCTTTGTATTGGAAATGAATACAATAACTCTTCTGATTTTATAGCAATTCCTTCAGTTGGATTGTATTGAAAATTGTCCTGAGTATTAAGTGTACACATGTCTTGTCTCGTCTTTGTGACCTCATGTGTTGGTATGTCTGAGTTTGGGGCAACACAGTTGTAGAAACTTGAGGCTCTACATGTGAGTCAGCTGGGTTGCTAGGCACCTGATTACAGGCTCACCTGTCTCATGTTTGTGGATAAGTGTTCCCTAGTGTAGTGTAATAGTTTTGGTCTTGTGATTGTTTGTGTTGAGCCACTCTGTGAGGCGCAACTTAAAAGCCAGCTACGCTGTGTGCGGTCACCCATATTTCTATTGTAGTTGTGTCTGTGTGAGTTTCAATACAACCTGTGTGGGACAAAGGGAACGGGGACTTGTGCCTCATCAGTCTAGCTCTTCCTGTTTCCTGCCCCTGCCCTTCAAGTGGCAGTTGGAATGCGGACTGTAGTCCAGAGGAAAACACTGCTAGACTCAGCAGCATTCAACATAGACAGTAAGGGTGTGCAAAGCGGCCGCTATTTGTATCTGTATTTGTGTTTGTTGAAAGGGGAAAATTATTAGTATTTGTATTTGTATTTGTATTCAAGCGACATTCAATAATGCAGTGCGCAATCTCCTTCTGCTTCACCCCACAAATCTACTCCTGAACTTGAGTGTGTCGGGGGGAGGCAGAATATCTTAAAGTGAAAGTGATCAATTGGTCTTACGTGAACACACCACAGCACACAGTGTGAACAGCACAAAAATCTTCCTCTGCATTTAACCCATTCACCAAGTAGTGGGCAGCAATGAACTCTGTACCCGGGGACCAGTGTGTGGGGACAGTACCATGCTCAGGGTACCTCAGAGGTACCTAGGGGTCTGGAGGATCAACCCACAATTTTCTGATCGCAGAGCGAGTGGCCTAACCACGCGAGTGTGTGACCGGGGGGTGTTCCTGAATGCAAATATTTGTCCAAATTTTTTGTAAAAAACATGTTATTTGCGCCTTTTCAAATACCGTATTCGGTTTTGTCCCAACCCCTAATAGACAGTGGTATTCTGTTCGCTCTCTGTCTCTACAGGCCGAAGTCAGTGGGAAGGCTGTCACCATAACCTTACTAGCCACCATTGCAAGTGAGCCTAAGAGCATCTAGGGCGACTCAGACAGCTGCCAAATGCGCTCAGTCCTCCAGGAAATGGATGGACTTCTGTGATCTGGAACCTGCACCTGTGTTGTGAAGGATGCTGTTTCTAAGCTCTTTAAAGATCATTTTTGTACTGAAGTCTATCCCACAGTTGCATCCTCCATACCCGCATATGACAGATAACTGCACTCATTACATGGACACAGTGGGAGTCCCATTGCCCAATGAAGAGCAGCAGCTCCAGCAGCGCATGGCAGAACATCAAATAAGGCTGGAGCAGCTAACCACCTCCTTTTCGCAGCTGATGGACGTGATGCTTAACATGCCCTCACCAGTGCCTACACAGGTGTCTTCTATGTTTTCTCAAACACAGAGGGACACATCACTCCCACTAAGGTACTTGGGGATTCAGCTGGGTGTTGAATCCAGTCTAGTTTTGTCAGATGAACAACTTGGTACTTTTAGCTCTCCACAGTCACACTCTCCATGCCTTGGATGTTTAATGGTTGCAGAGAATGACTATTTGTGCCTGCAGATGTCTGCCAACAGATCCTTGGTTTTTCCAGGGTTAATCTGGAGGTAGTTCTGCTGGCACCAGTCCACAAAATCTTGGGTCAGTTCTCTGTACCCCTTGTCATTCCCACCAGCCAGGCTGGTAGGCAAACTGAAGTGGGTCCAGTGATGGCCTCATCAGGGGCTGAAGTTGAGCAAGGACGAGCCACTCCAGGGTCATCATAAGGTGGGATGTCAGAGCCACCGGCCTGTAACCATTGAGGTCCTTGGGATGTGGGACCTCAACAGTTACAGATAGGTTTTCGAGAGCAGCAGTACTCTTCTCAGCTTCAGGCTTAGGTTGAAGATGAGCTACATTACTACACACAGTTCATCTGTGCAGGACCTGACAACGGTTGAGTTGATGCCATCTGGACCCACTGCCTTCCTCCTCAGTTGCTTCCTGACCAAGATGGTTGAGAGAGACAGGCTAGAGCCATTTGCTGAAGGTGTACTGGATGCTGTGGTTGGAGGGCAGGATCCGTGAACAGAGTGTGTGGAGGAGATGTGAATGGACCGAGGTGTCTGAGGTGGAATGGAATTGGGAGGTGTCGCAGCAGATGTTGAAGACTGCATCCAGGATGAATCAAACCTGTTAATGAAGTGATTCAGTTCATCCCTGATTAGTCCTTTCAGCTCTCTTTGGATCCTTTTCAGCTTCTCCTTGTCCCCTGATTTGAAGGCCCTCCTCTTCTATGGGCTCATACACAGGGACAAGATGCCCCAGGTTGCGATCTGATCTTCGCAGGGGAGGGAGAGGTGATGACCTTTATGCCTCTTTATTGTTAACATACAGAAAGTCTAGTGTTTTATTGTCTCTGGTGGGGCATGTCATATACTGAGCCAAAATGGGCAGTGTGCAGTCCAGGGATAACAGGGCTGGGCAAATTGTGTTTGCAGTCTCCTGACTACAGAGTGGAGAGAGTCACAGACAAAAATGTCATTCTCACAATAACATGCGGGAATTTCCTGGGGAGGTAGTATGGCCACATGCTAATGGCTAACAGAGCCATATCTCTGCTGCAAAGTTATGCCCAGGGTTAGAAAAATTCAAGATCTCACGATGATTGAGATGATTCCCCAAGGGTTTCACAGTAGATGGTGATAGTCTGCACTCTCTCTGTGTCTCCCCAATTTCTCTAAAGGACAATGTTGGTGAGAAGGCTCTCAACTCATGCGGATCTGCGAGAAGCAGACCATCCTTACTGGCCACCTTAGCAAGTTTGCCTAAGAGCACCTGGGGCATCTCAGACATCTGCGGAGTGCACTCTAACCCTCAAGTCTCAGTCTTCCTGGGAGTGGATGGACTTCAGCGATCTGTAAGCTGCACCTGTGTTGTGAAGGACGTTCCTTTTGAGCTCTTGAAGGTCATTCTGTGTCTAAGTTTATTAAAGCTCATATTTATTCTGAAGTCTATCATGCAGCTTTGTCCTTCATACCGCACAGCATGACAGGCAGTTGCTGTTTTCAATGAAAAGAAAAAACAAAAACACAAAATGGAGGTACAATCTTTTAAACCAACAGCAGCAATAAATATAAAAAAATAATATATAACATGTAATATGTAATATATGGTAAAATGTTAATTATGTTCTATTAATCCATTTTCATATTCCTACTTAGGCTCATTTAAAGTGTTTTCCAGGCATTTTGCAGTCACTCACTGTCACTGAGTAATTCCATCAAAAAACTCTAAGACCTACAGAAAAGCAGTCATGACGACAAAAGTAAGCAAATATTAAGCCGTGTGCTTAATTGTCTTGGACTAGATCTGTTTAGTCTTAAATACAGAAATAGTGATGCAGAGCTCCTGTGTGTGAGGCTAATGCATCTGCCATATTAAGTGATTTTCCTCCCCATTACCAGAGCAATTCAAAGCATGCTTTCAATTTGTCAGGTTGAAGATGAACTACATATCACAAGTGCACATCAACATAGTGCACAATCATACAGCAAGCGCTGCCATAGCAGACAAGGGCATGTGCACACATACCATAACTAAATTTCATTAAAAATTAATGCACCAAAGCATTTGGTATAACCTATTGATCCCCTTATTATAAAAAATGATTTAAGATCAGTGACGTGTTTTTACATTTTTATCAAATAATCCAATAAAATGTACAAATACATTTCACACTCAGATTAAGGTGTCAAACAACTCTTTCTCTTTGTAGGTCTTTATTTTAAAGCCTTTTTGTAAATAAGCTGCCCAAGTTAAGCTTTAAAGGACTTACACCATGTACGTGTCAGACATAATATTTAAACCATCTGGCCAATATTGTGTAGATAACTATTATGCCAGCAAACCAACTCTGAACTGTTGATGCACTAGCAGAATGTTTATGCAGGTGATACATGTCAAAATAACATCCAAATGAATACCAGGACACAGCATTTTCCGGCAGAACTTTGTCCAGAGCCTTAAGTTGTCTTTGTCTTTTTTCCATATTGCATCTCTTCTCTGCACAAACACGCAAAGTCATTTGCATGATGTAAAACAAAATATGATTAATCAGATTTGGCGACTGTTCCTGATTCTGAAGCTCATGTGCCCAGATGTGTTTTAGGCAGTGGACAAGGCCACCATAAGTTTTCCTCCTTCCAACATAGAGAACCGATCAACATCAAGAACTAATTGCTCTCTTGCTGCCTTACATATTCCACACCTTGAAAGGTGCCAATGTAATAAGATAATTAAATTCACCTCTCAATGGTTTGAATGTTGCAGCTGATTGGTCTTCTATAAAACTTAAACAAATTACAGCTTCTGTACTAGAACTGTATATCAAATTCAAGACACATTTGGGAACCTCAAACGTCATATTTTATCTACATTTATGCATTACCTGGCAATTGGGATAGAGATATTGGTGCAGATGTTTTACTAAAATGTCTGAGGCAAGTGTTTAAAAATAAATCACCAAGTAAACCAGCATGTAAATTATAACAAGATAAAGACACAAGGAGATATTCATAAATATTCTGATAAAATGATGAAAGGCTTATCTCCAGTGGTGAACACTGAGATACCAGTTTTTGATATACACCAGCCTTGTAACTTTATTCACCAGCCTTTTATCTGAAGCACCCACCATGAAGATGCACTTTGTTAGGCTTGCACCTACAGAACATGTCAGGCTCCCTCTGCACCATTCAGCAATGGAATAGGATGAACAGATATTTAGTGTGGACCATTCTCATGAGAGAATGTGCTGCGCTGGTATTGCCTGATGTATTTTTGCCTTGTGGTCTTACGTGAACTGATAGTCAGGGCATAGTGTGCCAAAGTGTTCATCAACTTGATAATAGTCAGTAATTGTGTTCCTACATGCCATAATCAGGAAATATGCCCCTATATGGTAGGTATTTTTGATAAAATAGCCATTAAATAAAAATACAGTATGACAATTGAATTACCTGGTTTGCACAATTGCTATTTGTAGAACATCAAAGACACTTTATCACTGTTCATAACAACTATTGACGTCCTTAACCATTTTTTCATTATCATAATTTTGAGAGGAAATATATTAGTTAATTGGCTAAACTGAATCATTACTTCATTAGCAGTCAGTTTCAGTGCAGTAGTTGGGGGGAATCCTTACTCACGGCAGTTTGTTTAACAGATTTAGCATTTATGGGCAGATTTATGTGCTAAAGAAAATTATGTCTATGCTACTTGCTGCCTGCAAACATCATTCTGGAGGAATCATGATAGCTTCTTTAATGATAACAATACATATTAGTTCTGATTTTAGAATCTATTATGTATCCATTAGAACAGGGGCTCATATCTTGACTGTTCCTCTAATGTTGGTAACTTTACATTAGGGTTTCAAATTAAGATAATGTTTTAATCAGCTATCTGTGTTCAAATTTGTCACACAAATAAAAAACAGCATCTTTCAAGCTATTAGCTCTAAAGCTCATGGTTTGAGTTGACAGGCAGACTTGAGGTTTCCATTGATAGACACCCTTAAATTTTACAATAATTCTTATCACATGAGAAATATTTTCCTTCATTGGTTGTGAATAAACTTAAATGTCAATCTATTTTCGTACTACACTCAAAGTCACAATGCCTCATTTGTATTATTGTGAAAGTAATTGTAAATACTGTGCTTCCTTGTAAAGGCATTTGGAAAACCCGATGTACATGAAATCACTTTGTTGTTTAGTGGTTCATTTGGATTTAGTTAAGTTTTTCAACAAGTAAATGCTTCTTGCCCAGATAAACCATATTGTGTCATGTGACAATTACACCAGAAGGGACTTTAAAGACATTGCATTCAAATACATTTACTTGCCATTTAGCAGATGCTTTTATCCAAAGCGACTTCCACTCCCTAATTACAGGGGACAGTCTCCCTGGAGCAACTTAGAATCTTGCTTACGAGTTCACTGTATGCTGAATGTAGGATTCAAACTCATGACTTCTTAGTCTAGACTCTCGATGCATGTATGCTACCCACTAGCCCACCACCACCCCAAATGTATCGATTTTAATAAGAACCAATCTTTTGGAAGACTTTGTGTGTCAGTGTTTTAAAACTTTTCAGACATTGAACAATTGTTTTAAAAAAAAATTCTTGTAGTTTGCAACCACTGTCATCATTGGCTGAACTTACACAGACAACTCCACAACATTTTGGTGTTTCTGCGTGAATTTGCCCATTAATTCTGCATTTATGAGGTCAGTTTTTTATTTATGCATTCAATCCTGAAGAGATGTGTCCCAATACTTTTGTTCCATTTTCTCAGATGGCCTGTGTAAGGGATCTTAAACATATATTTAAAGGCAATTAATATATTCACTTGTATTCTAAGGTAAATTGGAATATTCAGTTTGTGATACCATATTAATGTGATTCTGCTGACTAATGATCAAGATTGTTTCAGAAACAATGAATGCTCTTCTGGAGGGTATAAGACCTCTGCGAAGGTCCAGTTTTTTTAGAGAGAACGTCCGATTCAAGGATGAATAGCTCTCTCCTTCTGAAGAAGCAAATTAAGTCTTTGTTGTGAGTGAAGAATCTTTTGTCAGTTTGATAATTTTTTGACTGCCATTGCATCTGTTTTCATAAATGCTTTATTTTGCAAAAAATATGCATTGCATGAAACTGACCAAAATCCCTTTATGTCAGACTGCCTCACTCTTTTAATTCTTGAAATGTAAATCAATCATAATAATTACATTAAATAAAAAGCAGAGTTACAATAACTTACAGTGTCATCGCAAATAGAATGAATGCAGACATCAGAAGAGGTGACTTTTGTTGGACAAGGTATCACAAACCATGAGACTCCTTGTCATTTTATCTTACAAACTTGCTTTTAATAATCTCTATCCCCTAAATTCCACTTCCTCCCACTGATTTACTCTGTGAGTCTCTCTTGTAGATCTTCAATTGTTTCTATAAAACAAGTCTTTTACAGTATACTGATTATGACTGGTAACAGAATTCAATGCTTGTGGTATCAACTGAATTAATTCAGGATGACAGAAGCACAAAACATTGTGTCATAAACAGTTCTGGCTTGGACTGCAAGGTTAACTCCTACATGCTTTGTGTTGAGGTGATATTTTACATGTGATCTACTCTGATGATACAAAAATACTTAATTGTGTGAACTGCAGGTAACGATGCCAATCGTTGCATCTTTACGCTTCCCACCAACTGGGCCAAGTGGTACAATTAATCACCATTAATATTTTAGCACATTACTTTTTCTGTGGTTAATTGATTGAAATTAATGCATTAATTCAATATCCCTAGTGCATATGTAGACCTACAATTATTCAGACCTTCTATTGAATGTCAAAAGTAACTTCAGTCCTAATAGCTCCCCCTCATGGAGAATGTTCAGACTGCAGAGTATGCCTTAAAAAGGGCATGATTATCATTCAATTTGTTGCTGAATCACTGAGCCAATTCATAGAGAACATACATTTCAATTTTTTTAATACAAGTGATTGTGACAGCAATATGATGTCAAAAAATAAAGCATTTCAAGATATCTGTTGGTTCTTATTGGTTTCTAATTGCGTCTACAGCAACCCAGCAACCATTAAGCCAATTATGAATACTATAGGATTTTAATCATAATGGCTCTAATACTGTGTTTGAGCAAGATAATATGTATACATCCATGTGGTCCTTTAGCTCTCTGTGCTTTTAAATCCTGCGAATCTTCTTTGCTATAAGCAATACCTCACCATATTTCAGCTTAATCCCTATCGGATACATCTTTAGCACATGGTAATTTATGGTTTACAATCATCAGGATGTTTCCCTGTACTTAGAACATCGACTCAAAAACCATTTATACCCGAAGCAGGTGGACAGTTGCTTCAACACCTGCACAATGACTTCTTTTATAAGTGCAATGTAATCTAGGAAACACTGAGCTTATGGACAATGCTTCCCAATCCGCTCGGTAGAGCCTGTGACCCTCCAGATTGGAGTCCAACTCAACACACCCTCCCCCCCTTTGGGGATCACCAAATTAATCAGCTGCCTCAGCTGCAGGGACCAAGGACATTTTTCATTACTGAGATGAAGCACTGGGAATATGATTAGACCAGTCCCCAAAGACTCAAATTAACCTTACTTTACTAGTAACTGGCCTGTGGACCCATATACAGCCTGAGTTTTATGTAAATAGACACACAAGCAGTAATGCCGCATAAGCTGTAGGTGCACTGATGTGCAAGTGGATACAGAAACCCGAAAGAGTCTTAGCACATCCTACCATTGTTGCTTACACCTATTTTTCCCCCTCTTACCAGAGTCTTCTTGATAATAAGAGAAACTGACAAAAACAAAACCTACCCCTTTAATATCCCCACCATTTCTCTCACTCCCTCTCAACAATAGGCACTTACGTACATACAAAAACACTGCATAGGAGGAAACTCTAGGCTACGCCAGAATATCAATACAGTATCTGGAATGCAGAATCCTAGGAAGAATGCCTAAGCACTTACCAAACTAGGCAATTCACTCATTATATGAACACCTGGAGCCTTGTGTTCCCCAGGGATCCTGGAGGCAAAACAAGAAACCAGCCCAAAAGGTGTTTTAAGACAGGGAACATGCAAAATTGTGCAGGGCAAGGGGGCCCTCCTGAACCAGAGCTGGTTTACATAACCACTGTCATGTGGGGAAACTCATATCAATACTGCAGCATCATTAAGTCTACTCCTGTCAGACTGAGCAACAGTCCAACAGAAAGCTTTACAAAGAGATGATTGCTTTGGAGGCTGAGGGAGGGTCCAGCATCCATAAACACAAATGCATCGTTCACACCAGATGGTATAAGTTATTTGTTAATTCATCAATTCATCTCCATTAGCAACACGACAGCACTTCAGGCAACAGACGGAGACCCTCTAGCTCATTGTGTTGCGCCTAATGGGAACTTACCTGTGAATTCGGAGGCAAATTCAAACCGAACAGAACTAGATATTCCTCGGAGGGCGTGGATGGGCTGCTGTTTCACGTTAGGAATCTTGATGTCGGTAGTTTGTCAGAAAAAACCTCACACTGACGAATGGATCAGCGCCATGAGACGCAGCTCGAGCGCCCTGCACGCTTTTCCCTCTGCGCGTCTCTCACGCTCACTTATGCGCACGTTCCACCCCACCACGCCACCGCCACCCCCCCCCCCCTACACACACACACACACACACACACACACACACACATACACGCACACAAACACACACAATACATAGAAATACAAATACACAATATGAAATTAAAGAGAGCACCCCTCATTTTAATTCCCGGTCGGATTAAGAGATATTTTCATTTTGTAGAGGAGCCGGAACACTGACGCTATTGAATCAAAGAAGGGACAAATAATACAAAGCAGCGAGAAAAAAAACAGGAGGTGGAATCTTACACGCGCCTGGAGATGCAGGTGGTCCTGACGATGCCGTGGTTATTGATGAGAGACGGGAAGATTTCAGTTTTTTAGGAAAATATGTTCCCTTTTTGCTGCTAATCCTCCAGCATCCTCTCTCTCGGTGTGGAGGAGATTCCAGCAGGCGCGTGCTGCGGTTGTCATGGTGCTGGAGGAAAGGTGGATGCTGCGCCTGCTGCCCGAGTAGACCCTGTTTCCACCCAGCTGTCGCCAGAGTCGATTCTCGATTTTGTTGTTCATTTTTGCATAAATATGCAGCACTACACCAAAGCCAGACACAATCCGACCATTTACTTGATTTTCAGTCAAATCCTTGGTTGAGTACAAGTTATTAACCCTCTCCTGCATAGTTACATTTGTGGCCTGACAACAATATTTTGTCATGTATTCCCTTGAGGAAGGTTTTTTTTTATTTAGGGGGGACCATTTGCCCAATACTTTTTCCATTTCCACCCACTAGCTAGAATTCCCCCCCACAACTGGAATGGTGAAGGTTAGCATATGCTTCCACAAAGTCATATGAATCACATCTGCTCTAACTGCTGCTAAAACATAGTTTCTGTTTGTTAACAGACACTCCAGCATTTTTCTGAGTAATGGGGGAGAGGGATCCTAACCAACCAAACAGAGTAAAGCCAGGCCTCTTTGGTCTCCTTGCAAAGGGGGTTAATATGATATTTTATTTGAACACATGCATTCCAGGTGTTTTTTTTACACACACACACATGGACACACACACACGGATTGCATAACAAGGCCCAGCCACTGAAGCCCTCTCAATGTGTGTATAATTCATCATTCAAAAACAAGTAAAAAGCACACTCTGTGAACGGTTACAATCTCTTTCATAAGTAAATAAAGCAAGACTTCTGAAAAAAAGACTAATGGTACACTAATATATATTACACACCAATAATGTGACTTGAACTCTCAGAAAATGAACTAAACAGCTGTGTGGCTCCAAGAAAACCATTTGTTCCTGAGGCTACTCATGAAAGGAAAGGTTTGCTACGCAGTAGAGGCAAATGTTGAACTGTAGAGCAATGGAAAATGCCATGTGATCTAATTGACACTATTCCAGAGTAATGAGCATTTAGGGGTAGTAAGAAAGCACAGAAAGTGATACATTCCTCATGCATAGTTCGCTACCTATTGTACAAGCCTCTGAAGGCAAGGTTATGGTCTGAGGTTGCTTTAATCGGTCAAGTCTAGGCTCAGCCACATGATTTGGCATAAAAAATGAAGTCAGCTGAACACCTGAATTTTCTGAATGATCAGGTCAATGGATTTTTTCTTTCCTGATGGCTTAGGCACGTTTTGAGAATGACGTGCCAAAATTAATCATACTTAAATGGTGAAAGAGTTGTTTAGGGAGCATGCAGAATCATTGTCATACATGAACTGGCCACAACTGAGTCATTAATACTGTTTAAAATGCTAGGTGTGTTCTATAAATTTCCTTGTGGAATACTCTGCTGTCATCAACATGACATCTCTCAAAAATCAATGCAAATCAGAATGCAGCCGCAAGATTGGTCTTCAATGTTCCTAAGCTCACTCACACCACACCCTTACTACGAAACCTTCACT
>JBBMFX010006492.1:0-13190 GCA_037832545.1 Rhabdalestes septentrionalis | reverse complement strand
TATATAGTGATTACCAATGTATATAAAGTGTTCGTGGGTGTATGTGTGTGTGTGTGTTTGTGTATTGTTTTCTCCATTCAGCGTGTCTCTCTTGCAAAGCAGTCTTCTCTCCACTCACCAGTCACCTTCACCAGTCAGGCCAAGGTGGCTGCCTGGCTGCAGACCTCTGACGACATAGACAGGTGTTCCAAAGGTCTGTATTTACACACACACGCTCACACACACAATCTCACCTTAGTGAGACTGAACCTGAAGATGCTGAGTCTGCAGGTTATACAACCCAATGTTAATACCTTCTTTCTTCATCTCTTTATTTGTCACCTGCACCCACATTCCTCCTACTCCACCCTCCCCCTCTCTTGTCTGTCTCTCTGTTTTTCTTCTCCATCTCTCTCTAATAGAGTTGTCTGAATGTGAGGCTCAGTTGCTGGAGTTGGATCACTTGCTGAGGAGCATGGAGGTTCTGCACCGCACATACTCCGCCCCGGCCATCAACGCTCTGCTGCAGGTCAAACTCACTATTTTACCACACACCACACAACAAGCTATCTTTTAACAGAGCTGCCCACTAAATGCACATCATGCGTCTGAATAGAAGAAAATCTTGTATCCCAGCAGTACCAGCAAACTGTCCAGGGTCAGATGTTAAAAATGAGCCATTTGGCTAAATCTAAAACATTTACATGTGAAATAATGTTGATAATGAATGTGTGAATGTAAAAGTATTTTGGGTAAAAGTAAGAATTTTCTCAGTGCTGTGTCCTTTCTGATATTGCACTGAAAATAAATGACTTATTAATCAGTTGTGTTGAGTGATTATACTTGAATAAAAGGGTCTCAGTCTAAAATGCATTATAGACCACACTGAATAATTTAACATTCTTACAAGATATGTTTTAGGAAGTGGACTGCACACAGAATAAATATGCTGTTAATTCATTTGTATCTTATTATACATAAGCAAGTCTTTTTTAATGGAGTGTCGACAAAGTTTTTCAGTCTGTAGGACTGAAGACAATTTTAGCTTTAATAACTCAAATCTAGTAATGACAGCAGCAGTTTTTCTCATTAAGACAATCCAATTATTTCCATATAATTGCCATTAGCAGCAGACATGTAACTGAGTAGAGTACAATCTCTGACCAATACAATCTCTGACCAGTATAAGTGGAACAAACTGTTGTTTCTATGAGCTGCTCTGAATTTGAGAAATGCAGCCCTCTAAGTGCTATTTATAGGCTGTTGTTTTTGTAGTCTAGAGCTGAAAATAATATGACCCGTTACTGAATATACTTAAGAACAAAGACTTGTCTCTCATTTTTCAGCCGTCTTCATGTGACAGCCCAAAAAAAGAAAAACGACACCCCAGGAAATGGCGTTCAAAAAACTACAGCAAAGATAACAAAACAACCTTGCAGGTATTTGTTTCTGTTCCTGCTCTGTTTTTAAGTGTGGAGATTATGTAGACTCCAGTTATCCCAGGTTCTGAGATTAATGTTTATTGGTGGAAGGAATATATAGTTGCTCATTGATCAGAGACCTGTTCTGGAATTATGGTGTCAAATGATCACGGTCACGCTTTTTTCTACAAGCTTCCAGAGCTTGGATAAATTGAGGTAATTTTAAAAAATAAGGTCCAATGATATTGTGTTGAACGTAATTCTGTGTATTTTTGAAAAGGCTTGTGAATTTTTTTCTGCTAGTAAAAGTCATTGACATTGACTGGACATTCATGGTCACATTCATGCAATACATATTTACATATCTGGAACCATTGCACATGTCACTTTCATAAGACAGTTTATACAATACATGTTTACATACATCTGCCATTTTGCACATGACACTTTGCCACTTTAAAACATTCTAATATAACATTTAATATACTACTCTAAAACATTTAAAAAAAATTTATATATATATTTCCCCCCCCTATATTTCTATATTTTGTAATATTTTTTTATGCCCTTATTTGCACAATTCTACTAGTTACACTTACCTTCTTTTGTAATTCATTTCTGTTATTTATTCCTATATATAGTTTTCACTTTCTATTTTTCTTTATAAGGTCACCAGCGGTCGTACAAGCATTTCACTGCATATCGTACTGTGTATGACTGTGTATGTGACGAAGAACATTTGAATTTGAATTTGAATTTGAACTTGAATTTTTTGAAATTGTTGAGTTTTTATTGTGTGCTTGTATGTACGGTTAATAAATGAACACTTTTTTCAGTGCATACTTTTGCGTTCTTGGTAACACAAGATGACCGACCATGTTCTGTTTTTTTTCTTAACATGTCTCAAACAAAAATTTGCAGAACTGAGTGGAGTGAAGCAATGCACGAATGTTTAATATAATATAACAGAATAAATGTTGGGCATAGGAAAACATTTGTCTTGCTATGCCACATGGAGATATTACAGACAATAATATATGCAATTAATAATTATATATGCAAAATAATCGTTTTTGTCTCGTCTTGCTTCAGGTTCCCAGCTGCATCTCATTAGGATCTGTCCGTCTCCATGCTTCCAATCCCAACCTTTCCTCTGCTGATCTGACCAATGAGAAGAGCTACTCAGAGCCCCTCGACCTGCCAATAGATGTGTCCAAACTGCAGGAGGATTTCTGTCGTGTTGCCAACAACTGTGAGTGCAGCAGTGCCCCACAAATGAACATTTACTGGATCTCTGTTCAGCTTTTCTCCTCCTAGTACGGTTTATAGCAAATTAATGACACCTCATCTGCAAGGGAAATGAGTCTGGGAACTCAGTGGTTCTTAATTCAGGAGAATGTGCCAGTGCTGGATAATTAGAGACAACTGTTGATTACAAATGCTTTGTCACAGGTTCTCTCCATTAGAATTGTAAACGTGGACTTTGCCACCTTTGCGTAATAGGCAGCCCCTCCGAGTGTGAGGCATTCCGTCACAAGCAGTGAAATGGGAGACACATGCTGTGCTCACACTCAGAGGATTTGTCCCTCCCGTCTGGCTCTGAGGGAAACAGCTGTTAACGAGGAAATACATTTGCATGGGTTTTGTTTGCTTTTGTTTTTTTTTTATTTCAGGTCTATATATGCTGATTTGCCAATTTCTCATGTACAGCTGCCGTGTATTTACACTATTTTGTCAAATGCACCTTCCATATAGGTACACTTGATGACTCTAGCCTACTGTTCTACAGCTTTTATTTTAACATGTTCAGTTTGCATGTCATCTTCCAACCTTTTATCAGTGGTTGTTCTATGTTGATCCCTTGATGATGACTATTGTACAACACACAGAATGCTGTTATGGGCAAAAATATGTATAAGCGAATGTACAGCACAACTTTTGCTTTAGTGCACAGCCCCAATGTTCCTGAAAGTAGTTACATTTTCTGTTTACTAAACTTATCACTCAAGCAGCACTTAGTCCCACTCACCAACTGTGTCAATAAGATAAAAAAAAGGAAATTTCAGTGATGAAAAGATGCAGATGTTGATTTTTTTCCAACCAGAGCGTTCTACATGGGAGTAACTCTCCTCAAGCTAGACGGGGTTTGTGAAACAGTGTCACGGACTACACAGACAAATAGCAGCTGCATTATTGTATATTCTGCACCACAACTTCTCACACATGAACATCTGATCCCTCTCAAAATTAAACAGTTACTCTGTTGATAAACAGTTTTTCATCACATGCCTCCATCTGCCTCAGCGTCTTAACACCCTTGATTTAAAAGATGGAGGAAAATAAAATAATGTAAAACATCCCCCACAAAATTCTCAATCGATAGAAAATTAAACAACATTTGTAATCCACTTCATGGGCAGATCCCCTTCCACTTTTATGCATAACATGCAAGCAGAATGTGTCAGGTCACCCCTGAATCTGACAGTTTGTACATTGATTGCTACTTAATGTAAACTTGCAAACACACAGCTATATGATAGGTGTATGGGATAAAATGACTCATTGGAGTGTACTAAAATATGTATACCTTATTTGTAGGTACTTATTTTAATGCTAATGAGAATGGTAAAGATCTGAGGGATATGAAATCTTCGTAGGTCTTAAATGTTCATTTCAAAGGTAAAACGTAGGCTATTAAATGTTCTTTCTGTGGCTATGTTTACCTTCAAAGACGTGAAGAACACATTATCTGAAGTGCTGGCTCTTTCAATGAAGTAATAAATGGGTCAAGGGTCAAGGAAATCTATTCCCTCTTTCATGAACATGGTGCATTAATTCAGGCTTTACTTCTATTGCTGATTACAGATAGAAAAACAAAAACTACATTAATGTATCCAGTATCACTGTAATTATTGACATGCTTGACAATAGGACCTTGATGGAGAAGCCAAATATTCATTTTAGTTTTACACACACACAGGTTTGAATGTGTTTCATCAATATATTAGTTGTCACAATATGTCAATATGTTAGTTTTCAAAGAATATGATGACTATTTTGATGATCAATTGAGCCGTCATATAACAGCAAATATTTCATTTTTCTTCACAAGCATGAACACATAAGTTCATGAGATACTGGTGTAAATTTCCTAACTTTAAGTTACATGCACAAAAGCAACCTGAATGCTAAGAGCTTTGCATTACAAAGAACGGTTAGACTAGCGAACACAGCTTAATAATAACCTGCAGATACTCTCAGTATCGTTCAAGTTACAAAGTAGATGCCAAGCTGATTTACTAAGAATGTACATTTTTAATGACTGATTTTTTTAATTGAGTAAATCAAATTGAATCGAGTGATCATGACTTCTGTACCTGTGCTTGTGATTTCAGTGCACGCTAGCATGAAATCTGCCTTAAGCTCACTGACCACAGAGAAAAGTAAACTGAAACAGATGCTGGAGCAAGAGGCCTGTCCGGCACCGCCTGCACAGCTGCTGGGACTGAAGAGCGCCCTGGCCGCCGTAAGACCCAACACCTAACCCACAAATATTTCTGCTCTTTTTGCATGCTTTTTCTGCAGCATTTCTGTAGCCTAACACCATTCTAAAATCCTTGCTCCTGCATATCTGCCCATTTCTTCCATGCACTGCACTAACAAAAGCTTTCAGTGTTGTGACTGACAAGTGTGTGAGGTTCCAGGCATTGTTATAAGATACTGAATTCACTGCATTACCTGTTAGTATAGTAGTAAAACCAAAGACCATTCTTTGATCTTTTAGAACAATAATTTTCACAGCAACACGTCTCCCAAAGCATAATGTGCTAATTGTAGTAATTTCATATTGAAATGACTCATTTCCATCACTGAGTCATTCTGGTGGAAAAATTCCTTCACTGTATACAGTCATGTATTGTGAGTGAGTGCAAAGCCCTAAATCTATATCTGGGGAGCACAGAGGGAACTTTAAAGCCTCAGCTCATGAAACAGGCTTAGTTTGGTTAGTCCAGTTTTGGCACATTTTAATACTTTGAAATTTATGCTAGAAGAGTAGAACATCTCTAGAGAACTCTGCTTGTTCTTTGTGTAAGCTTTGTGTGTTGTGTGTGTGTGTGTGTGTGTGTGTGTGTGTGTGCCGGTTGCTGTTTGCTTTTGCATGCTTTAGCACAGAACTCTGATCTGAGAGAGCGTCTTTGCAAGATACATATTGAGTCACATATCTCAGAGCCCACAGCCCTTAAAAACTTCAGCACTGGCCCCCCGCAGGTGGGTGTGGGAACTGCACCATCACTGCGTCTGCACTTGCCCATTGTTTTAAATCAGCATGTTATTTGGTTCTTGTAAAAAGAATTACAGTCAACACGCTGCAGATGCAGAAGGTATAGATTAGATTATAAATCACTGGAGTATTACTTTTACTCCTGCTGCTCAGATCTTCTGAGGTATAAATGCCTCCTGGTATAAATGAGGTTCTAAGGTATAAATGCCACATGATAAATGAGGTTCTGAGGTATACATACATGCCACATAACATAAAATATAAAAGCTTATATGATCTTTTATTACAATCGAAAAAAATAATTTAAGCTATTTGTGAGCTTTTTCTTATTTGAAATATTTTATGTAGTCAGAGTGCCTCATTCGGCTGATGATAGTTACTCTAACTCCAGCTGAAAAGTGCTGCCTCTTCTTATTTAAGTATTCTTAGCTCCTCTGAGGAATTTGTCAGCATGCATGTCCAGATTTTGCAGAGTTAGTTAAGCTGGTGCTAGTTAATGAAGTCTCTTGACACCCACACCCAAGTAAAGCAAACTCCCACATGCACAAGCACACTCCCAAATAACCTGTCAGTGTTGTTTCCTGGGGGATACCTCTGTCAACAGCAGATCAACAGTTAAGTCAACACTCTCTGCTCCACTAATTAGCCTTGCTTGTGCTACGAACTTTTAGCTCTCCTTCCTGTTTATAGCAGAAACTCTTGATCTGAGTGAAATCTTTCCTAACTGGGCGTGGACCTAGATAGGAATCTATGATTTTTTAAAGGGTACAAGCGTAGCCATTTAGTTTTTTGGTGATTATTATAATTTTTTTAAAATATACATTTACTTAGATCAAAGTTACAATTACAGGATGTTAGCCATGTTGGTGAGAAGCTCTGTAGAGTGAGTGAACTGATTTTCTGTCTTAGAAAATCAACAAAACACCATTTCAACAGGCATGCTCAAACATATTTATTTATATATATTATAAGTATTTTTAAACAATTATTATAATCACACATATATATTGGGTGGCACAGTGGCGCAGGGGTTACAGCAAGAAGATCCTGGGTACAACTCCTGGGTTGGGTGCAGGGTCTTTCTGTGTGGAGTTTGCATGTTCTCCCCGTGACCGCTTGGGTTTCCTCCCACCACCAAAAACATGTGTGATTGTGGAAAGGTTGATTGAGCACACTAAATTGCCCCTAGGTGTGACTGTAAGTTATGAATGTGTGCGAGTGTGTGGCCCTGTGACGTGCTGACCACTGTCCAGGGTGTACCCCGCCTACGCCCCTCCCCGACCCCAAGTGCAGGATAAAGGAGTAGAAAATGGATGGATGGATGTATATATATATATATGTATATATACTTACATATCCTTATTATGTTGATAGTTATGAATTATTAACATATAAGAGAATACAATATAATATAATATGATATTAGATTATAATGTTAACATGATTAACCATTTTTAAATATGTCTTCATCCAGAAGCAGGACCCCTCGGTCTGTGCCCGTTCCCTCGTCCACCAGACATCCAATGAGAGCCATACTTCCATCACAGAGTCGCTGTCTGAGTTTTTTGATGCACAAGAAGTTTTGTTGTCAGCAAGTTCTTCTGAGAATGAGGTGAGAGTCTTCTCAGCCATCAAACTGTCTGGTTATTGTGCCATTTTGGCACGCAATATCAGAAGTTTTCCCCTTAAACTTTGTCTGCACAAGATGACATTCTTTCAGTTTTCCTTTTCCAGACACTGTATTCATTTTTTCCTGTTGTGGGTGTATGACTCATTTGACATGAAATGTTTAGGAGTGTGTAGGATGGTTTTGGTGTGTTGTTGGAGATGTTTGGTGTGTAGTACTGGTGCCATACACAGCTAAATTTAGCTAGTATTTGTTGCCATAACCAATGGCATGTTCCATTATAAAGTACGCTTAGCTCTCCCTCCCTCTCTCTCTCTCTCTCTTTCTTTCTCTCTCTCTCTCTCTCTCTCTTTCTCCATCCCTTTTTCTCCCTTCCATCTCCCTTTTTCTTCATTCCTCTTTTTCTTTCGTTCATGCACTTTTTTGCTTTGGCCAGACCTGCCCAGGCAGCTCCAGGAGTAGAAGTAATGTGAAAATTGAGTTAATTGCTTTCGTCTAAAAATACTCCTCCACCGAGCAAAGTGAAAATTTGTCTTCATCCCCTGAGAGATTCCTTATGTTTCTTTATTCCTACTTTCTTTCTTTCTATCTCTTGTCTCTTTTGCCTTTACATTTACTGTCATTCAAACACACTCCTCACATCTCTCGCATGCTTTATCCAGACTCTCACTGCCGTGCTGGAGTAGTGTAAGAGGGGTAGACGGATCAGCCATTCTCAGGGGTGTTCGTACAGTGAGTGGAAGGTGTGCTGACATATTTAATTTGACAGTTTGTATTGAGGATGTGCTCTTCCACCCTGCCAGCCTTCAGAGGACGACTCATACATCAGTGATATCAGCGACAACGTCTCCATGGATAACTTTAGCAACGAGCCCCAGAATGAGAGGATCAACTCAGGTGAACTTTAACATTTTTATGATGAACAGATGTTCTGTCTCTGCAGATCTGTTGTCCTTCTGTAATTCTGACATTTGCTGCAGTACAAAGGTCAGTCATTCACAATAAACACCTGACATGCCTAACAGAGTGTGTGAAGAATAATGAAACAGAAGAAGAACATCTCCCAAAAAAGACGAGAACCAGCCAGGCATGGATATTGTGTAGTTCTTTCCAACATCCAAGACAGTTTCTTTGACCCACAGTTTATAGAGTCTAAAGCTAAAAACCTGATGCGATTTGAGGCACCACATATGAAATTCAAACTTGACTACAACTCAACAATATTTTATCTCAAACAGATAACATCCAGGCAGTATTCTGTCTGAACCCAACAACAACCAAACAAAATTCTATCTGAACCCAGTATGTTTGGCTGACCTTGGTTGTTCACTGACAGTTATTTTTCCTTGCTCAGAAGGCAGAATACTCAGAAGACTGGGAGTAGAATCATCTTTATTTTGAGAGAGCTCTCAGTGTGGACTAAACAGTCTCAGTCCCAGTCTGTCCCATGCCTGGTCCCATTTAAAAAATATTCAAGAGAGATAAACTGTGTGTCATTGTTATAATTGGTTTAACCCTCTTTTGTGGCACTCTTGAATGGTAATGCCCTCTATGGCACTCAGAATCCATAAAAGCCCTTTAAGCCAGTAAATGCTGTAACCAGACCACAGACTAAACCACAGATCAGTGCAGAAACTGCAACTTAAAAGACAGAAATTATAAATAATAGTGACAACTTCACTGTCCTTCAACAAAATTCAATCTACACCTGACTGTACCCTGATTAATTTCCCTTCAACCCCAACTTTACCATGACAAATCTCTGTCTGAATCAATTAATATCATTAAAAAAATAATATAATAATAATAATAATAATAATAATAATAATAATAATAATAATAATAATAATAATACATTGTATTAATTTTAAGGTACTCAAAGAGGAAACTTTAGGATAAAATTGAAAACTTTACAATAAAATGTCAGACTTTACATAAAATGTCAAACTTTACACTCAAATGTTTTGCATATAATCAAAAGACTGAAAACAAAACTGATTTAAAATTATACTTACATAAAAAACAACACAATTTTTAAAGTCTAGTCTAAATAAACACTCATGCTGCCCATTGTTCTTGCTGTAACACCGTGCGTGACTACAAGGTGCCAGATAAGAAATAAAACAAGGGAAGGAAAAGAAGCAGGAGGAAGGGCCGGGCAGAATTTATAGTAAATTTGAGACCCAACACATAAATCTGAATCAGATTTCCAACTGTGTGGCTTGTGTGTTTTCAGACTGTGTGCAGAATGGTGCCCCCCAGGGACAGCGACGCTCCCTTCTGCCCTCTCCCAGCCCCAACACCAGTAACATCAGCCTGTGGAACATACTGAGGAATAACATTGGGAAGGACTTGTCCAAAGTGGCCATGCCTGTGCAACTAAATGAGCCACTCAACACCCTGCAGAGGCTGTGTGAAGAGCTGGAGTACAGTGAGCTGCTTGACCGAGCCTCACAAACACAGGACCCATTTGAACGCATGGTAAACATCACACACACACATACACAAAATACATTAGTGATGACATAATTAACTCTGTCAAACCGAACATCATTGTTGGATACATTGTGGTAGTTTTTGTTTGTTTTTAAGGAAAGTGTCCAAACATTCAGAATACAATTCAAGCCAGTGATAACTTATTATAATTTACTTAATTAGACAAATAATAAAAGCTGACGGAGGTGTTCATTATATACATATTGAAATATATCCCTGCCAAAAATGGTAGTTTTTGACAAAGAATGATCATGTTTTTTTTAGCTTTGTTAGATCATTCTTAGTCTGCACAGAAGAATGCAACAATAAATTCAGTAACTAATTCAAACGCATAATGAACAGAAAATGGTAGAAAACGTCCACCTTTTATGTTGTCCTTAAATGGCTGTATAACCCTATTTTGTATTGTTTACCTTTTCTGGATGAATCAAGGTATGAAGTCTCAATAAACAATATCTGCTCTGGATGCTCATAGCACACAATAAAACTATACAAATGATAAATTAGTCCTCAACAATAAACCTTGAACAACAAAGAGGTTGGTGGATTATTCTGTAAATAGGGCCAATTTCACATCAAAGATCTGAAGGCGAATTACTGTGTAGCCCCAAGTGGAATCTAAATAGGATTGCTGTGAAGAATAGCATTGAACCATTTTTCTTATTATATGCCACAGATGAGGTGAGTTCTAGACATGCCTGTGCAGCAGAGTTCCAGACTGCGGCAGGATCATCTGTAGGACGATGATCCTGCCGCAGTCTGGAAGTCACCTCATCTGTGGCTTCTATTAAGACACTCCGTTCAATGTCAGAACCTGCTGTATTCTTCTGCCCACCACACATTTGTATACTCTGTTTCTCCCTCTCTCTCCCTCCCTCCCTCTTTCTAACACACACACACACACACACACACACACACACACATGGTTTAAATAATGCAAGTGTACTGCTTCTGTTGAGTCAGGGACATACCCCGTGATATATGATGTCGCTTTGTATTAGCTGATCAGATTTCTGTTCACTACAGGCATGCCTTTTGAAAGCCTGTCTAATCTAAGCTCATCTGATGGCCTATTCCATTAGACATGTCTGTGCATCTTCAGCTAGCTCTGCTTTAGCTGCTCCAGTGACATTCAGAGAGGTGACAGAAGAGTATGTACGGATCATTTTGCAAGACGAGTTACTTGAATATTCATTTTAATATTATACAGGCCATTTCCTGGATTACGTCCAGTCTTGGAATAAATTGCAGTGCCAGTGAAATTCACACTGGATGTTCTTCTTGGCATAGGTTTATTTTGGGTTTTGGGCAACTGCCCTTCAGTCTTCAACTGTTTTGAACATTTTAGCTGTTTTACATGCCTTACAACGTGCCATAAAGAATAGCTGTACTAAATGATATTTCAATTATTTATAAAGCCAGTAGCTCATGGCTAAAGAACCCATGTCTTCTATTTTTCTTGTTTTGTGTTTCGCCCCTTGACAGTAATGTGGATTCATTTACCAATACCTATTTTAGAGGACTATTTCCAAACACGCTTTAATTAATTTAACAGGCTGGTTTTTAATTGACTGCTCCATGTTTTGCCTCATTCAATTAGCAATCCAGTCTGAAACACTCCTTATTTGATATAGGGCATGAATTGATGAGGGTAAACATCTGTAGCCCTGATTGAATTTGCAACTTCACAAAAAAAGTTAATTCAAAAAAGGCTGGGGATCTATATTCTGAACAAATATGTTATATAATAAGAATACAGAAATGAACAATCTGTATTCCATCAATGTTACACTTTGAATAAACACTATTCAAAATACTTTTTTTAGCATACTTAGCAAATTAAAAAACACATGTAGTCCTTTGACAGTATGAGTGATTGCGGATTGTGGTAAAGATGTGTAAAGGTGGAATTGTTGAAAATCAACATCAGGCTAAGTGAGGCACGAAACCTCTCCAGCAGATCCTTTGAGATCGGAGGCTGCGCTGAAGTCCTCTCTTTTAAAATTCAGTTCAGTTCATTATTCATTCTACATGTGAGGATCTATTATATTGTTCTACATAACACCTTACAGTAATGCTAGTAGACTGTTGTAAATGCAAATCAGTCAATACTGTGGAAAAAATTGGAGGCAGTGACAACTTACAAAACAAAGAAGCGAATGTAAAGCTTTTGTCAGGGTCTTGGGTGCATTTAATATAATATGTCCCACTTTTGCTCAGTTAATGAGACAAGATGCTGGAGGGGATGTGGGAGCAGCAGTGGACTAAAGTAGCTGATGAGAACAAACAGTTTCATTTTAAAGCTTTTCAACTGTTTCTTAGTATTCTTTCTGGGACTTCAGCTGTGGTATAATGGACTGTCAGCATTATAATAGTTGTACTCCCCACTCACTGCCCCAAGTTCACTGAATGGACCCTGGTGCTGTAACTCTCCTCCACTGTAGCAGAGTTCCATTAGCTCAACACTCTGACCGGCCCCAGTCAGACTCTCTCTTATAGACTTGCATTTGCATTAGGGTGCTCCCCAGACTCATTAGAGTGGAGAGGGGGAGAAAGCAGTAGACTTGCTGCGTTTATATAATGGCTTTGTGAAGAGCAGATGGAATTGTCCCTCGGACTTGACGAGTGCTGATGGCTTTATAATGAACTTTACGGCTAGAGCAATTTGGCTTTGCCCTCCTCAAATTTCCACATTTTCAGGAAGCGTGAGAAAGTAATCTCCAGCCCTGAGCCAAGTCTAACTCTGCTATTTACCCTCATCATCGGAAATTCATCTCCACAAACTGATCTCATCTCACTTCTGTTGCCTCGAAGGTCACCAGTCTCTCTGTTCGCTCAGGGGTGTGGTAGGATAGCTGATACCGAAGTGACATCAGTTGTGAATGACAAATGTTTTGTGGGCGAGGATCAGAATTTGAGCTCATCCCTCTGAATCTGTAGGTGTACAATGTGACATTTGCTAAGAAATTGGTAAAGGCTTGTTAATAGTAATGCCTACTAACCAACTAATACAAGGGTAAATGGCAATTAATTTTGCTGATGCAAATACACTCACCTAAAGGATTATTAGGAACACCTGTTCAATTTCTCATTCATGCAATTATTTAATCAACCAATCACATGGCAGTTGCTTCAATGCATTTCTGGGTGAGGTCCTGGTCGAGACAATCTCCTGAACTCCAAACCGAATGTCAGAATGGGAAAGAAAGGTGTTTAAGCAGTTTTGAGCGTGGCATGGTTGTTGGTGCCAGACAGGCCGGTCTGAGTATTTCACAATCTGCTCAGTTACTGGGATTTTCACGCTCAAACATTTCTAGGGTTTACAAAGAATGGTGTGAAAAGGGAAAAACATCCAGTATGCAGCAGTCCTGTGGGCGAAAATGCC
>JBBMFX010006484.1:0-13190 GCA_037832545.1 Rhabdalestes septentrionalis | reverse complement strand
GGGGCAAAGGACGGTAATGGACTCCTGGCGGAGGGACGTCCTGGAGAAGGCGTCACTCACAGAGACAATAGGGAGAGGCCCAAAGGGTGGAGCTGAAGCCGAATACGGTATTCGGAGAGGCATAAATAACGTGTTTTTTACAAATACTGTATTTGGACAAATACTTAAGAAAATATATGTATTCAGGAAACGCCCAGTCTCACGAGTTAGATTTAATCTAAATACATGCTCCAATCAAGTTTTAGGGCTTTTTTCCATTGTAGGACATTGCTTCTCTTGATTGTGCTAGAACAGCATTTCTCAACGGGGGTGGTACCGCCCCCCTGGGGGCATTTGAAAACCATCGGGGGGCGTTGAGAATGAGACAGCTGAGAGGGGGGCATTCAGATGCAAATAGGGGGCGTCCTTTTTATTAGTTAGGATTTTTAAGCATTTACAATATACACACTTTGTTATCTTGAACACGAAATAAGATATAATAATATATAAATATATAATACATAAATATATAAATTGGCATATCAGCGCCTGGTGCCCTGACCGTTCTGAGTACTTTCCTTTCGTGGGTTAAAATCTCACATCCAATCAAAACGTACACAAGCACAGTTACATATTGATGTTCTGCATGTGACGTCACTCACCCCAGCGCCTATAAGGATGGCAGGAGTGAGTTTTAGTGCGAGTGGATGGAAAGTTTTTAGTAGTTTAAAAGAGATGACAGGGATCCACAGACATAGTAAATTTTTATTTTGTGCTGTGAGGTTGGCTGTTCCTGTTATTGACACATTTTGTCATCCGTGTAACATTATTTATGTACTTAACCCTCTAAGCACCAAAGTCACAGAACGGCAACAAAATGACACCATGAATAAAATAGACTGTAGGTAGAAATATCATGTAATATAGTATGTGTATTCCCTATCACTATGTAGCAGACATGTAGTACTTTGATTTAAGACCCAAATTACGTCCTCCTCCCGTTCAAGGTTTCAGAAGAAGCCTGAATCAGATGCGGTGTCATTGGTTCTGAGGCAGTCAAAGGACATTACAAGCGGCATAGCTCCGGGGAACGAGCACCAATCCCCGTCAAATTTCACAGCTAGAGAGGGCTCTGTGAGACCTTTCCAAAGACCCCTTGTTTGCCATAATACCCCCGGAGTTTTAGCCAAAATTCGTAAAAATGCTGTGGTGTCCAATTACTTTTGACCACCATGGACCTTCCGAACAGCAAAGCTTCCAACTGCACTTCAAACTTCAAAATGGCCAACATTTTTATAATTTTTTTTATAAGTCTCTATCCTTATCCCCGTTCAAGCCACACTCTTTTGAAACTTTATGTAAAAATCCAGTATTTAATGAATACTGGCATTTAAACTGGCACTTTAAACTGGCGCTTTAAACTGGAGCTTAAAGCGACAGTACATGAAATTTAAAAAAGTGCATTTGTTAAGATTTTAAAATTGTGCACTCAGAGAAAGAATTCATAGAATACTTTCGAACCCCAGTTCTTGTGAAATGTTTTTGTCCCTCGTTGCTCAACTACTAAACTGAAAATAGTAGATTACACACACACACACACAAGGCTAGGGTATTGTAATAAATTTTATTATGTTTCACAAACCTGGCTTGCCAGCATCGCAGCACAAAGCCGACCCACCTGAGGTCTTTCTTCAAACATAGTCTTCATAAGGCTACTCAAAGACAATATTTATACAACCATAATTACCATCATTATTAAGCCTTATAATTTCATAATCTTCATCTTTCAGGTATGATAGTAGCCAATTTCTTTGTGCGTATGTGGGGTGGGGGTGGGGGGTGGTGGGCGTTAAGAGGCTCATGATGAGGTCGGGGGGCGTTTGTGCAAAAAAGGTTGAGAACCACTGTGCTAGAATAACCACTAAACTTAACCATAACCTAACCATAAGAGTCACCAGTTAGTGAAGATACTCGTGATTTAACACTGTGCCCATTAAATTACAGAGGGTAGTGAAGCGTTGTCCTGGCATAAAAAAAGTGAAGCATTTTCCTAGCATGAAAAAAAGCCCTTAATTGTGATGGGAAAACATATTTTGATTAAATTGTGTTTCATGATGGCTGCACGAACACTTGTGAGATCGGGTTGAGATACTCCGCTTCCAAATATGAGGAAACTCATTTCGGCCGCTTGTATCCGCAATATCATTCTTTCGGTTACTACCCACAGCTCGTGACCATAGGTGAGAGTAAGAACGTAGATCGACCTTCTGGCTCAGCTCTATCTTCACCATGACAGACTGATGCAGCGCCCACAGAGTGTGTTCCAGTGATACGAAGTAACTGTCTTTCTTTGTATTGATTCAAGCTGAATCACATTACAAAAATAAATAATCAATTTCAAATCTAAACATATATTCTTGTTTAGATTCCAGCAATTTCTCTAAAAGAAGAAATATTACTGTATGAAAATGGAAAGGAAAACTTTGAATAGTTCAATTTGGCATTATACTGACAAAACTACACAATCAGCCCAAAAGGAAGGGAATTTTGATGATCTGTACCAGATCTAACACATTCTTCATGCATTAACAGCACAAGCTCTGATGGTTTTCCATGCAAATTTAAAATCAAAGCAACAATAAAACCTATTTGTCAGTTCACAGGTGTGTCATTGACTTATTTCACTTTTTTTCTTTTGCAATGTGATTTTTTTTATAATTACAACATTACATGTCACAACAACATGCTAAAGGGTCAAGTTTTTATTTTGTTTTGTTGCTGGACAAACCTGTACACAAACATATAGTATATCTGTCCACAAAGTTTCCCTAGTATTTAAAATCGATGAACATGGAATCCACACCATTTGCACTAAAACTAAAATCAATAACTTTTCATTATATCTGACAACTTGTTATAATATTAGCATTATATTTGGTGCGTGTGATGCTGTCTTGTTCATTACCATCTACTTTCTCTCATCTTATTGATTATTACCTCCCCCTTTCTCTCAGCAGGAATGACACATCCTTATTTTCTCATTGGCATGCTGATTGCTAATTAGTGATTATGTGCACTTGTACTTAATACTAAGTGCAAAAGGTGATGCTGTGTATTTAAATGAAGACTAACAGGATTATTACATTCAAATCAGTAAAATAATTAGCATCCTTGAATATGCAGCATTTGTATTTCAAAAATCATCTTTGGTGCTGCACAATATATTGCCTGCAAATCATTATTGCAATATCAGCCTACACATTACTGATATCACAGAAGGCTGCAGTATACAAATGAGCCTTTAACCAGTCACAGTCTGACAGGGTCACAGCTCCAGATGAGTTACTTGGTGTTCTGATTAACTGAGGTCTTCATATAATAACACACAAATGTTATTCTTTCACCAACTGCCAACAAGGTACAACAAACACTCAATATAAAGGGATAGTCCATACATCTGTATTTGGAAGTCTATTGATTAGGATCATGTGATTAAATTATTCATTAGATTTAGACATGAGGAGTTTTTGTAGGGAATAGGGGCAGAGTCTGGTCTTAGTGGTCTGATGGGATCACACTTTAAGACAGTATCACTGAGTTATTATGTTCATTTCAGTTTCCTTCCCTCCATTCTATTGAAAATATCCATCCCAGGGACTTTTGTATATCTTTCTTGTCTATAATTATTAGTGTATTACAATATTGTTTCTTTAATATACTTTCACTTTCACCCTTGGTTTAATATTAGATGTGACACTACATTTGTTCAGGTCAGTCATACATGAACATATCTTTGTTAAGCAGTGTTTCAGTGAATCCTTCAGAAAATATTTCAAAATAAAGTATTATTCTCACTGTTACAGCTCAACAGAGAGCAAACATAACTTAACATATTAATAATATATACATTGTTTTATATAAGTAATTAATATTAAATTACTGTGGCTGGTTGTCAATAATGCAAGTTTTTTAACATTCTGTACCATTCTATAAGACATTTACATAGATAAACAGATTGACAGTTCCATCATCCCACAGACAAGGGTGGAAAAGCAAAAGGTAGATCAGAATTCTGTGACTTTCTGGATAGTGACAGCAATTGTGTGTGCCAATGACACAAGGAATGAAGTGAAAGCACATCTTATTGAGAGCAGTGGAATGTCATTAGCATCCTGGGGTGAGCATCCTGATAGCCTTGTTTGGGCTACTTACCTGATTAGAGATTCCCATAAGGCAGGGCTGCACATGTGTACTTCAAAACAGCTGTTTATGTGTCAGCGATTGTACACACTAAACATGACTTTAATATTACCAAGACAAAAGCGGTGAGTTTCATGGTCTGGGTTTCAGATACATGCCATGAGGGCTGTAGTTACATGCTTCACACACCCTGCAATCTTGTCCTAAGTGGCAGCAGCAAGGCAATGGACAATCAATGAATGGTTTTACACAGTTTGCATGGGAATGGGTTTCATCATGTGTAAGATTTCCACAATTATTACCTTGTTCATTTCTTAGTAAAAAAAATAATTTAGTAGAAAAAACCTTAACAAGTTGACTGCTGGGACCAGTGCCAACTCTTGGATATTATGCGACAAGTCAGCTGTTATATGTAACACCTAGAACATTGTTCTGGTTTGGGAACATTTTTGTCCTCAAAGGATGGGAGTATTTGAAAATGCCATGCATGTCGCCATTCAGAAAAACAACTTCGGGCTAAACTCCTGATTTAGGCATGGTGCCAATTACAGGGTAGATTTAGTTCAGATTCATGCACTGCTGGAATCAATAAGATAAAGATCACTACTACTTATTATTCATTTTTGCTACATTTGTATCACAGCAAGATCCAGGTTACAGACAAGATCTACTTTGATGACATCTCCCAGTCAATCATAAGCATGACTAAGACATTAAACCAGGACAGGTGTGTTTCAGCAGGCTTGCTCAGATCCTCATGATAGTATAAGTGCCTGTTCTCTGTCTGTGTCTCTCCTCCTTTTTGCTCTCTTCTGTCGAGATGAAGGGATGTAGAGAGAGTGGGCTCAGACTGAAATGGGTCGTTCCACTTAATCTGCTTACCATGGCTGAGTCCTGGACAGATAGCCTCTTGCAGTCAGTCTCTTGCTCTCTCCCTCTTTTTGCTCTGTCTTTCACACTTCTGTCATGCTCTCCTTTTTGTCTCTCTCCATCTCTATCTTCTCTCATTCTCTTTTTTTTAGCCAAGAAATGGTGCCGCTTCTTGTCAGAGCCCATGAGGAATTTTGGGAAGGTTCCAACAACAAACCATTTGTAAATATCTGTTGTGTTGTGGATGTATACAGTTTTTTGATCAGTTGATCAGGAGCCAAGTTCTGATCTTTTTATTTTCCCTATTGACTTGCATTGGCCATTGTGATGCTACATCACTCTGTGAGCTAGGCTGTGGTGGGTGGCTTCAGAGCAGAGAAGAAATCAGCCACTAAAAACACAGTGTTAGGAGAGACAACCCTTGTGACCGAAATGAGTCTAAAGTGTGCTAGTTTGAGAGTTTAACAGAAAGAGACATTTTTTGCACAAGGTTTTTCTCTGCTGTTTTACTCTCTTTCATGGATATGCACATTTCAAAGGTGTCTAAACATAAATTGTCTGTTAAGAGGATGAGGTTGAACCTGAATCCGAAGTGTTGGTGTCTAACGGAATACGTGTACTGGCGTTACGTATTTAGAAGACAAATTATGAGTAACTGTAATGTGTCACAGTTATCGTATAAAATAATAATTAGAACAGTTACTTTGTTGAAGTAAATGGATTACACGGCGGTATTTTCCTGTTCCATGTTAGACTGTTCCCTCTTTAATTTCAGTAATTGCATGCATTGCCAGAAACCCAAAGTAAACACGCAATAAGACACTCTAATGTTAGTGTCATGTTAATGTTGGTTGCGTCAGTTACACAATGGACACATCGGCCTGAATTTCTCATCCGAGATGCACATACCAAACTACACCTCCACCCCTGAAATACAGCCGTAATGCAGACCTATTCATCTCTTGCTCCTCTACAGAAAATATATTGTTTGTTCAGAGAGATTTCAGCTTAATATCCAATTGGTAGAGAAAACAAAACAAGAATTTGCAAGATGTCATTGCTAAATTCATGTTTTTTTGTAAAAGGCATGACAATATATTATGTAATCAAGGATTCAGAATCTGTTACATTGAATAACTTAATGGAATATGTTGCAAACTACATAGAGAGGGAGTGGAGGCTAGCAGGTGAAATGGTGGTAGAAGGAGAGGGGCAGGTTGGATAGCTGCATTCTGGCGAGGCACTGATGGGGAAAGCAGGAGCTCTGGGTTCTATGAGAATCATGCTGGAGCTGGAGGAGATGCTGGGATGAGGCCTACTATGAAAAATGTTTGCTTTTTTTTGAAGTACCAATATATTTTCTTGTTACACTGTTGTGAACAGAGATGTTGATGTACTCTGTGACACAGTCTGTGAGGCTATCAATGTACTCTCCATGCAGCTCATAAAGAGCCTCCCAGTCTGTTTTCTTCAGACAGTCCTGTAGGGCTGAACTGGTCTCCTTTGATTATTACCTCCATGCTCCAGGTTGTGGGCAGGTAAGCCCAGGGGTGACTGTGCAGCTGTATGGATTTTGAGAGTAGCATACAGTCCAGTGTCTTATTTTCTCTGGTGGAATCCACAAAAAGTGTGAAGATGCTCAGTGTCCTCTTTAGGGGCTCAGAGATGTGGTTGAAGTACCTGGAGATCCCACGATTCTGTCACACTGATCACACAAAAAGCCAGAAACATCCATGGCAGAGAGATGAAATGCACATCAAACTGTACTCATGAAATTCTCTGTTGTGTCTGACTGGGCCATCATATTATCCAGTGCCCACATGTTGCCCATTACAATGGAGGCTTCTCACCAGATGCCTGCCAATTCCTTGTTGCTCAGTTCCCTTGATCTTTTACAGCTCCGTGGCATCCCATTTTTGTCTTTCCATTCAGTATATCTGAGGTGGCTTTGCTTTGTTTTGTCTTGCCTCAATGAGATTAGCTGGCTGCAGGTGTAAACAAAAAAACGGTCATTGCTGCTAGCAGCATTAGCATTAGCAGCATGCAGACAGTCCAAAAAGCACCATAAACTGCAGAAATGCAGAAACAGCAAACTCTCTCAATCCTCATAATTAGAGAAAGCAAAGCTTTTGTTACAAATAAATCTCTTGTAAAATAAGCAAGTTTAAAAACACAAAAATATGAAGATATGACACAGAGCATTCATAAGCATATGGCAGCAGGCTCACTCCTGTGTGCTTACATCCCTAAACTCTGGAAAGGCCACCCATTACACAATACTCTAAACAGCTTAAGTGAAGGTTCATACATGCTTCCTTTGAGTCACCTGAAATCAGCCATTACACAGATGTGCCACTAGGGAGACCCCATTTTATATAAATGTTTTTTTCAAGTATGTTTAATTCAGTAAATAACTACACTATAATTATCAATAGACAAACAGTCACATTTAAGTTTGTTGTGACCAGAGACAGCATTCACAACAGATGGAAGTAATAGGACACACTAAATGAGGGCACACTGAAATCTATATACGTGACCTCAACACAAGGCAATATACCCTTATTGTCTTAATGCCAGCACCAAGCATTCAGAATCCTTTCTGACACTCATTCCAGTCATTTGGAAAATGGCTACCATGACTGACGAACATTACAATTACAAGCACAGCTGTGGGTAGAGATTAGATTGAGGCTTCTAAATTTAACTGCGTAAGCAAATTGTTTCAAAAGCAGCCATCATTATTGTGAGCTAACACATGCCAGTCAAACACAACTCGCAGACTAACGCTGGGATAATAGGGCAAAATAACTTAATAATGATTTCTAATCATTTCCTGCTTTATGAAGACTTCAGGGGAGATATCTGGAACCACTTTGTCTTTCTATGCACTTAAACCGTGAGATGAATTATTATATTTTAAAAAAATCATTTTTCAGCTACACTTACTTTGTTAGACCAAGCATCAACAGAATTAGACTGGTTTTCAAGAAATACACAAGGACAACACCCTTTGTGTACTCAATCCTGCAGAATTACTTGCACCTTTATAGGGCAGATTGATGCTATGACAGCAAGTCAGAGATGTGCATCGAAGAACGAAGCAAATCAAGATCAGGACAAATCCACAACAATCAAATCCAGCTAACTGAGTTTTCGACGTACGAAGAACGGACCCAGAAGTTGACTTAATCTCTAGTCATTGGATGACAACAAACAGGGAAGAATAAACAAATGAGACAAAGCAGACACCCCATGTATTCTATAGGAGATACGTAGCAATGAGGATAAGGAGTTGGGCCTTCATTGGGCCTAATGACCAGGTGGTACTAAGCAAATCAAGCAATGTAACACCCAACACTCTTCATTGATAGAACAACCTGTATGGTATGGATTGAAATAATGCATACATGAATGTTGAATATGTATAAAAACTGGTGTCATTGCCCGTGGAGCGCAAAAGAAGAGCAGCGCCAGGCCACAGCTGAAGATCTCTGAATAAACCAGCACATCGCATCGGTCTGGCTCCTGATTCTTGGGACTGAGAATATTTCTGAAGGTCTTGGGAATATTTTTGGGACCTTGGGGGCCTAGAATATTTCTTGAAACAGTAATGTTCTCTTCTGTCTTCTTTTAAACATTTGCACCTTTATGGCACTTTCAATTTTCTTATATGAGAGAACAGAGTATACAGGATACAAATAACAACTGTAAAGAGTACAAGATGTAGGTCTCATAATTCTGGGCACGAGTAGATGGCCAGCACCATGACATCTAAGTGAGCACAGAGGTTCTTAGTAATGCGTTCATGGAGATATTCAGCTGCTAAGCCATTCAGGGCTTTATATGCCAATAGTAAAAATCTATTATCAGGAAATTTGCTGAGGAGCCAGTGAAGTCTTGATAATATCAGACTAATGTGGGCAGAACCATTCTGGACCTAATGATAAAATGTAGGATGCAAATAAGAGCTCCTTTGACAGAACACTGAGTGACTCCATAGTTTAATTTGGTGTGCTTTCGTAATCCCCTTTCACACTTACAAACTAATATCATTCGGTCAGGTATGATAAACCAGGATAAGCCTGCTCCTGTGACACAAACCAGGATTTCTCCAGGTTGGAATTTTTCATACACATGATTCTTGTGCAGTAACAAACATAACTTTCTCTAAAATCTTAGATAGTGTCAGGTCTGGGCCAGTAGAAGCCACTATTACTTTGGGTTTAGCACTTCTTACTAGGACTCTTATATTGGTGTGACTGTGTTTGGGTCTTGTCTCACAAAGTCAGGTGTTGAGTGATCATGTGTCAGGATTGGTTGATTTTATTGTCTGATGTATTTAACTTCTAAGTGTTTTGTATTCAGGTTGCTGGTCAAACTTTCACCACAGCCATTACCTTGAACCTCACTATTACCCTGCCTTATGTGTCTTCTAGGTTAGGTGTTTAAGGTCCTCGTGCCTCTTTAAGTTCTGTTTATGAGTATGTGTTCTTTTGTAAACAACTTCCATCTTATGGAACCTGCACTCGTGGTTGACGTGACAGACAGAAATTATAGACTGTAAATTGAGAACTTGTATAGACAAAGATTGGATTTCTTTAACAGAGGCTTAATGAATGCTATTTTAAAATAAACAACCAAAACTAAGTGAGAAGTTTATTACAAATAAATGAGGCCTCATTATTATTTAAGCAGGTCTGTGGGAAATTCTGCTGATCTGGACTAAAATATGCCTGCCTCTCTAGTACAGCTAAATTTTGAAAGATATTTGTAGTGGCTGTATCAGACAGCAGACGAAGTGGAGTAAAACTTGTAAAAGTTTGAATTTTTTGTCAGGGACCTGTGTTCTTGATCTCTCTGGGTAGTTAGTTGGTTACTGAATGGAAACCAGGGTCTATTTTATTAGATTTAATAAGAGATGGTATGCAAGCTGAGCACACTGCAGAAAGTGCTCTGCAGTAATTTTGAACAAGTTGTCAAAAAAAGAGCTTTACAGAGTCCAGGGATCTCATTTATAACCGTTGCGTATGCACAAAACAGACCTAAAATATGCGCACGCCTCTTTCTGTGCACAAATTGCGATCTATAGAAAAAAACTTGACAGCAGAATGTGCATATATGTGTACAAATTCTGACCCATGCATGCAAACATTTTGGAAGAAAAAAACACGGGTGAAGAGATTCCAAATGTTTTCTGTCATGTGTACAGTACATTCTTGCATGCTTTGTGCAATTACATTTTTTCTTTGCTTTCCACACACAAATGCCAATGTTAGGTTAGGCAATTTAGTTAAAAAACAAAAACAAAATTAGAACAAAAATATATAAAATAAAATAATAAAATTAAGAAGTGTGACGTGCAGACGTGGATAATATTGGTATAAGTATCCCTGCCCTAAGTTTCTGCAGCAGCAATGTAAAGAAGCTTTGCCTAATGTGTGTAGTCTCCCTGATGATGCTACATATCTGCCTCTCACACTGATTCTTATAGGTGTCTCAGAGAACAGCTGTGACCCAATAAGGGACCTCTATGCGGATATTGTTATATTCAAAATGTTAATTCGCCCCCATCCATCCAGTTCATATATGGGAAAAAAAACTGCCAAAATAGCCTATTTTCAAATAACAATTTTCTGATGTCACAAAACCAACACATATATCCCACACATATATATATATATAACCCTCCTGCAGTTTAGCCCCAACAATTCATAATGAAGTTCTAAGTATTTTAGTTGCATGCTGCCTTTTGAATGAGCTGCAACATGAAGCAGCCAATCCGAAGTACATCACGTGTATAAAGCACCCTGTCATAAACACTGTGATTGGTTAGATGCCTTCTGTGATATCAGGATTTCAGGCATTAATAGATAACAACTGTCTCTTTGGTAGCCAGAATACAGGCTAGATTTTTTGAGTCTCTTATAGTAATAAATGTGCTGTTTTGCACACTGTATAAGTGTTTTTAGATTAATAAACCCACACAAAAGTTATAATACAGTGGAAAACCTAAAGCACTACTAAATGTTTTACTTCTTGATCATATGAATTAATCCATGGATTAATGGAAAGTAATAGAAATGTTTCTGCAAAGGGTTGTGAGCCCTTGGTCTAGACAACAGGTGATCAGGGTTTCCATCAACACCTTTGACGAGAAAGCTTTCTGCATACTGGCATTGTTCAGTTAATTATCTATCACCTCATAGATCACATTTGTCAGAGCAGGGGTGGCCTACAACTTTCTGGCAGCCAAGAATGGAGCTAAAATTTACTTAAATTTACCCATTATATACATGCATTTAACCAATAGTTTTAGGTCTGTAATTATTTCTACATTTATCTTAAATTCTTCAATGTAATTCTTGCTGAGGAAGAAAAATGCATTTTTATTACTTGAGTGTACAGTTCAAAACAGCAAAACATTCTCCAGTATTAATGACTACAAGCCAAGAACATGCATGTTGACACAGTCAGAATTCATTAATTAAAGTGTTATATCTGACAACAAACTTTAGGATTAGTCTGGATAATTTTCTCAAAATAGGATTTTTACTGCGGGATTAAAAGATGATCATGGGGCTGTCCTGCCATACTGAAATGCTTTAACTCTTTAAAGTCTATTTCTTTCTTTTCCTTATTTCCTTTAATAACACAGTTCTTAAATGCTGCTTTTGCATTTATTTATATATAAATAAGAGCAGAAATTGAAGATGTGTCAAAATTTATTTTTAGCTTTTATTTTGTTATAATTTATTACTGAGCAAGAAAATTGGATATAATTCATACTTAAACTTTTATCGTTACTCTGAATGTGTCTGAGATCAGCCACTATGGCAAGTTCAAGAGGACAAAGACAAAGCTTTGAATGGAATACCAACAAAGCTTTAGGTTTGACTGGGCATAAAAAACTGTCAAAGTGGGTCATGTGTAGCTGTTGTAGCTTTTAAAACCATACCAATGTGTATTATAAAACAGAGAGTCCATTCAGTTACAGCTACCAGAGATAATAGGAGATCCTCCCAGAATAAGTGAACCACTCCATGTTCCTGACAACCAAAAACACCCCAGTGTCAAATAAATCCTTTTTAACAGTTACAAAACCATTCTGGGACTGCTGGCAACCAAAAGAGTCAGTTTAAGGTCTGAATGTGTGAGCGCGTGTGTTTACCTAACAAAAACTATTCAGCTGCATATTTTCTATTTTTTCTATGCATTTTTTCTATGACATTTTAGCCTATTTTTGTATATATCAGTATATTTGTTTGTTATCATATATTTATTACACAATTCCCTACAATGATGCAGAGAGTTCCACTGAATTTAATAGACTATCCCAGTGTTCTGAGGTCTGAAATTTGTTTATAAAGACCACTGAAAAAAATTAATGGCCACTGGCAATGACTCACTCAGCAAGAAGGGAAAAGATAATAGAGAAAATCATACATTTCTCTAAGTTTTTATCTGAGGATTGAGCCCTTTTGTGCAATGGACAACCGGTAACACCTGATATTTTAGTATCAGTGCTTATGCAGAATACAGGATTTTTAAGCAGGATCTTTTGTGCCAGGAAGTTTTCAGAAAAGAAATGAAAAAGAGAATCCATCATATAAGGAAAGGGTAAAAGACAAAGACATGAAGGAACATGCAAAAAATTGAGGAGAAAAAACAAGAAATGAACAAACAGAGTAAGGGATGTGCTACTGGAATTTTAAGGGCAGGTTAAGGGGGATTTCATACCGAACACGGGATGCTCTGCGCTTTGCTCCCCCATTATTTCCTATGGCTTGTGCGGCAAGACGTGGCACGGCGCAGCACCGCGCGCCTCTTGGCGGGCTTGTGCGCGCACCATGGTCAAAGTTGACATTTGTTGAACTTTGACCGCGGCTCGCCTTCACGCACTTTCGTGCGACCAATAGGATCAAAGCATCGAAGAGGGCTAGTGTTCAGTCTGCCCCTTAAAAACACACACTAGTGATGTGAAGTTTGGATCATTTTACCGACTCAGATCTTTGAGTCTCGAGAATCTTTTTCATTTTGTTCATTTTAACAAAATATGATTAAAATGTTACGTGTTACTTCCCTTACATATCTACTGCTTACACAAACGTTGATCATACTACAAACAAGACAAAACTATA
>JBBMFX010006474.1:0-13190 GCA_037832545.1 Rhabdalestes septentrionalis | reverse complement strand
GTCTAATGCTTCCAATGTTGGTACAGCTTCCATGCAGTCTTCCAGACTTCATGATTTGTAAAACTGGATAGGTAAAACGTTTTTTTGTTTTTATTTATTTACTTTTTAAGTATACCTTGTAGTATATATTGATGTGTTTGTCTGTGTTAATACTGTACATAAATATTACATAATAAAAAACGTTATGCAAAGCACAGGCCTATACATTGCTACCAAGCATGAAAGAGCTTTGGGGTTATCACTGTAGGATATCATTTTTCCGTTTTACTGTTGTTGTTTGCTCAATATACAAGGTACATAAAAATAAGTAATTAAACAAATAAATCTCAAGCTTACCATTCATTTGTCCAAAAATGGCCTTTCAAGTCAGCTGTAAAACAAATTCATATTTTATTTATAGGCTATGAAGTTTTAAATCTGTTTGTGTGATTATAATAAAACACAATACAATACACTAAAAATGTGATGTGTTTTGTTTTTAATAAATAAAAATATCAATGAAAGGAATTACACAGAGTACTCCTGCCCTGAGAGCAGTATGTAGTTCACTAACAATAACAGCCATACAAAGCAACTGAGTACTCCTGCCCTGAGAGCAATGTGTAGTTCACTAAAAATAACAGCCATATAATGCAGCCACATTAAACTACATTAAAAATCCTAATTACTGCTGGCAACACAGTCTTCGTGCCCTGAGACCTTTAGAACCCTACACCACTAATAAGAGATCATATTAATGTAGAAAAATAGCCGGTTAAAATACCAAACCTGACCTCAAGTGATGGCTGCTGACAAAATGAAAAATATAATATCTCCCTTTAGACAGCTTACTCTGAGTTTCAAAAGTAACTTACACCAGGATATGTGGTTATAAAATATGAAAATATAAGTCATGCATCACATGCAATCGTCATAACATCAGCATTTCCATGGTTGGCTTTTTAAGCTAATGCTAACCAGCTCTTAGCAAAATAATAATAACATGCTCATTGCCTCAAACTAGTTTATGAAAAGTAAATCCTGTTAACCAAATAAATGTTAAACAGTCTTACCTTTGGAACAAGAGCAGTGAAAAATCTTCGCCAGATTCTCTCACCAACACTGCAGCAGAGATCTTTTTTCAAACTCCCAACTATTGTTTAGCTTCTAGGTCCCGCCTCCTGCGTTGTTTAGACCCGTCCCCTCTACTATTTGATTGGTTATTTCTCTGAACCAATCAAATTTCTTTCTGCCCTCAGAACCTTTTTGAGTAAGTAAAACTCCCACGAGCTCACCCTTATGGCAGTCGGAAGGAAAGACTTTCTGTGGCATTCAGTGGAGCACTTTAAGCTGGTCAGTCTGTGGCTAAAGGTACTCCTCAGGTGGTTAACTACACTGTGGTGTGGGTGGTCTACATTGTCCATAATGGACTGAAGTCTGGATAAGGTTCTCTTTTCATCCACAGTTTCCAAACTATCCAGTTCCACACCCACCAGTTAGCTTTCCTGATCAGTTTGTTGAGTCTCTTCCTGTCTGCTACTTTCATGCTACCACCCCAGCAAACCAGAGCATAGAATATGGCACCGGTCACAACAGACTCATAGAACATCTGCAACATTGTGTTGCAGACTCTAAAAGATCGGATCTACATAGGAAATACATCCTACTTTGACCCCTTTGATTCAGCGCGCACCAGTCCACAAAAATATGTCCTCAGCCATCCTATACTCTGAGTCATCCCCACACTTGATACATCTGACTTAGAATTTATGCAGATGGCAGCCCTTTGTGTTGTACTGGAAGTCAGATGTGTCCAGGGTGAAGAGGAATGGTAAAAGAACTGCTCCCTGAGGAGCTCCAGTGCTACACAACACCGTGTCAGACTTACATCCCCATAGGCGTATTGTGGCCTATTAGTCAGGTAGTCCAGAATCCATTCAACTAGGGGGTTATGCACCAGCAGAGCAGACAGTTTGCTCCCCAGCAGGGCTGGCACAATGATGTTGAAGGCACTGGAGAAGTTGAAGAAAGTAATCCTCAGGGATGTACTAAGATTGTCAAGATGGCTGGAAGCACAGTGTAGCAGGTACATGATAGCATCATCCACTCCAATCTTGGCTTGGTAGGCAAACTGGAGGGCATCCTGTGCTGGCTTCACCAGGAGGCGGAGAGTGTTCAGGATCAGTCTCTCAGGGGGCTCAGGTTGAAGATCCACAGCATGACTCCACATAGCTTAGAGACACACAGCTTTAGCACTTGTTTGCATCAGTCCCGAGGCTGCTGGTTTTAAAGCCTGTGATGTTCTTTATGCCTCTCCACACATACCTGCTGTTATATTGCTGCAGCTCTTGTTCCACTTTTCTCCTGTATCTTTCTTTTCCCTCTGAAGTTCTATGGCTGCCTCCTTGTCACCTGACCTGAAAGCTTTTTTTGTCTTATTCAGGAGGGCTTTAATGTCCTTGGTGACCCAAGGCTTGTTGTTTTTGGGAAGCAGCATATCGACTTCCCTGGTACAGTGTTATCCACACAGAAGTTGATGTAGTCAGTGACACAATCTGTGAGGTAATCAATGTCATCTCCATGTGTCTCATACAGTGCCTCACAGTCAGTTGTCTCCATGCAGTTTGGCAGGGCTGCTCTGGCCTCCTTTGTCCACTCCCTCACGGTCCAGTGGTAGGTAGGTGGCCTGTAGGTGCACCAGATTGTGGTCTGATCTGCCCAGAAGTGAGATGCCTGAACAGTTGTATGCATCTTTGACATTAGCATACAGCAAGTCCAGTGTCTTGTTTTCTCTGGCAGGACAGTCTAAAACTGTGTGAAGGTGCACAGTGTCTTGTTAAAGGAGACATGGTTGAAATCGGCAGTTACCAAGACAAAAGCACTTGGGTGAATTGTCTGCACTCTAGCAGTCGCGGAGTGAATGACGTCACAAGTCGTTGTCGCGTTGGCCGAAGGAGGACTGTAAACAACAATGACAATCACACTTGAGAAGTTCTGGGGCAAATAATATGGACGAAGCCCCACAGCTAACAGTTTAATTTCCGGGCCGCAGACTCGTTCTTTAATAACAACGTGACTCAGGTGACACCATCTGTCATTCACAAAAAAGAGCTACTCCGCCCCCTTGCTCTTTCCACTCTCAAGTCAAGTCAAGTCAAGTCATCTTTATTTATATAGTACATTTAAAAGACATGAAGTGTCGGCCAAAGTGCTGAAGAGAGGAATAAAATAATTAATATAACTAAAGTGAAACATTATAGAAACATTGTAAGACATACCTATATGTTTATAAAAAGTTTGTAAATACACACATACATATGCAAATACACACATACATATACAGAAATGTACACCTTCACATACAAACACGCATTCGTGAACATAAAATACATGTATACTTGTATACACATGCAAACATCATACAATGAAATAAAAGACCAGAATAGTTCAAACAGAATAAAAGAGGCGTCAGGGAGAGCCGAAAGCCGTGGAAAATAGGTGGGTCTTCAGATTTGATTTGAAGACTTCCAAGGATGAAGAGGATTTTATAAAAGGGGAAGACTGTTCCAGAGTTTTTGGGCGGCAACGGTGAAAGCCCTGTCACCTCTAGAATTGAACTAGGAGCGTGAAACTAATAACTAGGGATGTCCCGATCTGATTACATGACCTGAAATCGGGCCCGATCACATGGTTTCAGACTCGATTGGAATCGGACGTTACCTCCCGATCAGGACACGGGTATACAATGTTGTGTCAAGTTTGTCTCGACCCCGCAGTCACTCACCAGAGTACTAGAGACGTTTACTCTGGACTTGCGTGAGTGACCGATTGATAGGGATGGGTACCGAAACCCGATTGTCACTCGGCCCTGGTGCCTAATTATAAAAGACAGAAGTTTCGATAAGCTTTAACGGAAACAGTTCTGCTGTCAGTACTGGAGAAATTTTAAAAAAGGACAGGAGAGAGCTCCCACATGCTCACAAGAGGAGAGGGCTCTCGCTCTCTTGCGCTCTCTCTCCCTCTCTCTCTCTTTCTCTCTCTCTTTCTCTCTCTCTCTCCCGCTCTCTCTCTCTCTCTCACACACAAAGGCAGGAACATGAGAAATGTATCAAAACATTCAACCAAGGGCTCTAAATCAGTGTTAATAATTTTATAAACACACATTCAGTTACATATAGCCTACATATAGGCTAAATATTTAGAGTATTTTTTGCAGTAGCCTCAATAAATAAGACTATGCTATAGTGCTTCATTTACAAATAATAATAATAATAAATATAAATAATAATAAACTAAGAAATAATAAAGCAGAGCTTTGTAGTGGGTCCAACTTTTTTAGATTCGGGTTAGAATTAGGGTTAAACTAGTTGTTATTCTGTTCTCAATTAGTTTTTAACTAAACACAATGGAAGTATCGATAAGAGTACCGATAAAGTACTGAATCGATAAGCGGTATCGATAGAAGTAGTAATATATTTAAAACCTTAACGATACCCATCCCTAATGATTGAGTGGTGATTTGGGGGCGTGGCAGGTGGCAGGTGCCCAGCCGTGTCTCTGATCACAAGTACACCTGTGGGTGATTATTGAAGGGAATTTGGGATCATTGTCTGCGTTGTGTGATGGGAGGAGTGTGTAGATGAGTCAGCTCACGCTGCAGGTGAGTTTGAGGAGGAGAGAAAAAATGCCTCGTGGCGGCACGAAGGCGCAGGACATCACGGCCAAGATGGCACAAATGATCGCAGTGAGTGACTTGCCATTCGCCTTAGTATAGTATATAGAAGTATCAGATAGGGACTTGGTATCGGTACTTAGCTGATATTGGGCCCAAATTGTTTCTTAAAAGACTAATAGAGTCCTGCTTACTGAAAATTATAATGTAGGTTTTGTCGTGATTTAGTTTGAGAAAGTTCAGCGACATCCAGCAATGTATGTTGCTAAGACACTCTGAGACTTTCTGCAGTATACTATTCGCACGTGGTTTTAGAGAGAGGTAGAACTGTGTATCATCTGCAAAAGTGTGTAGGAGATCTGGTATTTCTGAAAAATATACCCTAATGGGAGCAAGTATAAGGAGAATAGGACAGGCCCCAGAATAGAGCCCTGAGGTATTCCACAAGTGAGTGTAGCTGGGGAAGAGTATTTGTTACTCAGCATCATAGAGTATGTTCTTTTCTCCAAGTAAGAGGCAAACCATTTTAAAGCAGAGACTTGAATGCCGACACATGTCTTTAGACGGTTTTATAGAATTGTGTGGTCGACAGTGTCAAATGCTGCTCTCAGGTCTAAAAGAATTAAAACTGTACTTTTTCCAGAGTCAGCAGCTAAACACACATCATTGAACACATTCAATAGAGCAGACTCTGTGCTGTGGAAGGTTCTGAAACCAGACTTATATTTATCCAAAACATTATGTGTGTCTAAGCATGAGGATTATTGGTGGAGGACAGTTTTCTCGAGAACCTTGGACAAAAATGGCAGCTTAGAGATTGGTCTAAAATTGCCAAGAACTGACGGATCCAAACCAGGTTTTTTTTAAAGTGGTTGGACAACAGCTTGTTTAAACAAATCGGGAACAGTTCCATCACGCCAAGTTCTGTCTGCCCCAAGACATGAAAAACCAGACACATCCACGGCAGAGTCGGGAATATGCTCGTGCAACCATGTTTCAGTAAAGCACCTCAAACTGCACTCATGAAATTCTCTGTCGTGTCTGACCCGTGCCGTGAACCCGTCCATTTTTTGGTCCAGTGACCTCACGTTGCCCATAAGAACAGATGGGAGGTATGGTTTAAATCTCCTTCTCTGGTCACCAGCTGTTTCCTATTCCTTTTCCCATGCACTTTCGCTCCACTACGGCATCCTCTATTGATCTTTCCCCTCCATAGCTCCGCAGGAGAGGACCGCACGTAGAGAGGACCGCGCTTAGCTCGGGAGCAGCCAGCCGAAATGAGATCAGCTGTTCGCGTGTGTGAACCAAGCCCGGGTTGCTGCCACTAGCTATGTTAGCATTAGCACCGTGCAAGCCAAAATAAAGACTCTTACATAAAAGAAACGACGAAAGAACTCTCTCTACCCACATGATCAGAGAGGGTGCACAGCTTACTATTACTAAAAAAGACTGAGTCATTTTTTAAAAGTTGGTAAGGAAAAAATAAAACACTAAATACAGAGACAAAACACGTAGCAGTCACGACACGCTGCTACAGGCTCAGGCCTGCGCACTTGAGGACAGGACCCATGGCAGCTGGCTGTGTAACTAGTCGGCATGCCACACAGGCTCCCATGAGAATTTGCAGGCCATAATGTGTGGTCAGCTGGCCCTTTACTGTGTTTGGGGGACACTCGATGGGGGGTTATGTGTGTCATGTTTGTAATGTGTGATTATGTGTGCTTATGTGTTCTTGTGTGTGTTTAAATGTGGTAGTTTTTGTGGGTTTAACTTTTCTTGTCTGTCACCATCCTCCAGAGTGTTATGGACCAGAAGGTAGTGAGAGACAAGGAAAGGGATTACTGTTAGAGCTAGGTGTTGTACTGGATAAGGCCTGCCTGATAAGTCCATATTTGGAGGCTGTGAAGCTGAATAATAAAAGATTTATATTTGAAGATGAGTGTAATTGCATTCACTCTTTCACACTCACCACAATATGCCTAAAATGAAAGGAGTTATCAATTAATAACACTTGATGCACTCTGTGCTCAGTTAAAGCCTTAAAGTGATCCATTTAAAGGTACCAAAATGATAAATGCAAGCTGGCAACCTTTATCAAATGGCTTGGGGAGTATTGTTGTGTGACAGTGTTAAAGCAGCATATGGTTTCACAAGCGAGGGATCTTACCTTAGATCAGGGGTCCCCAAACTTTTTCCAGTGAGGGCCACATCACTTTTCCCTTCTCTGATGGGGGGCCATGGTCAGTTTGTAACAGAAAATGTGTGACGATTGCAGGGGTGGGTCACACTCACGTTCTGGGCAAAGTGAGATCGTAGTAGCAAAATTTATTTTCAGCGTGGTTCACAGTTTAAATCAAATAGGCTTTATTGACGTGAGGAAACATATCCAGGGATTCTGTCGGGCAGGCCCACTACACCCCAGTGTTCAGTCTCGATCACATGGCCAGACTGAAAAAATAATAATGCGGGGGGAAAAAAATTATGCATCTCTGATATTGTTCAGGGGGCCGGGTCAAATGTGGAGGCCGGCCATGTCCATTGAGAGATGCCATTTTAACAATAATTAATATAATTCAGTTCACTGGTATAAATGTTTTGATTTTTGGTGTACACCTATGGGTTCACTTCACATTTCCAAACCCCTCCTTGTAGCAAAGTGGGGGAATGGGGAAGCCAAATTATAAATTAAATCACAGCCAAATGTAACTTCCAGAATTTCTACATTTACATACCTGTAGGCCTGGCCTGCAGTACGGAAATAAAACCGTAGTACTTTTAATGACCCAGAATGGAAGAACTTCCTCATACCCCTTAATTAACTATTTTAACAATTATTTTATACTTTAACAATTATTTATTGTTATTATTATTAATGCCAGAAAGCATAGTTATACAAATGTGTCAAAGACAGCACTAGAATATTTTGTCATTTGTTTGGGAATTTACAGCACCGTTTAGGCATTTTGTACTGCTGATATCGAGCGCCCCCAACAGCAACTAGTTAATGAGAGATGCCCATGACCTGATGAATGTTTAGGCAGCTCAAAATCCCTGGCAATTCTAAAACCAAAAAGTCAACAAAAGTCATAATTTTGTTGAAAAATTGTTAACATTGTTTTGGAAAATCGCTGCTCTTTGTTAAACATAAAGATTCAAGTTTTGGTATGTTTTGCTATACAATTATTTTTCCTCTAAATATACAAAGAAATTCAAAGGATTTAAGAATTTGCAAATATTGCTACGTGCAAACCGCTCACTGAATTGACACAGGTCTGGCAACCTCATCACCACACTTGCTAATCAGCAAACTTTTGTCAAACAGGAAGTTTCACTATTACTCTGGTGTTTGTATAAGATTATTAATACATAAAATGCAGGGCTGGGTTCAAAAAATTGATTCACCGATCAATATCGATTCTCGTTCAAAAAATACGATATCGATTAAAAAATTCGTGGATCGATCTTTTCCTGTCACCACTACTGCTCGCAACCACGCAAGGAAAGTTATAATACACTCATAGTGCAGCAGGATGGGTAGTGGCTCAGTGGTAGAGCACTCGCCCTGTGATTAGAGACTGTGGGTTCGATCCCCAAGACCGACAGCAACCTCTGAGTGCGGCACCGTCCTCGTACCCTGCTTCACTCGGCGAATGGGTTAAATGCAGAAAAATCTCTTAATACCTGAAGAGTAAGAGAGTCTTATCAGTCAAGCAGTATTTCCTAGACAGTATTTGCCGTGGTTGAGCTAGTGTGGATAGTTTTAAAAACAAAAGGAACATACTGTACTGTTATAAACTGTGATAGTAAATGCCAGCCACCCAAAGCTCCCCCTCACATACTTTATAACCATTTGATGGAAAAAAGGGTATTAATTCCAATATATCATAATTAGTACGTGAAAAATAGTGATTCAAATATTGACATTACAGAATTATCTGGTTTTACACAAATACAGATTTTGAATGGGATATTGCATGCAACATTACCAGCTTAGATTAACAAATGTAACATTTTAAAGACTCCTGGATGACTAGTGTACACTCTTCTCTGTATTCTCAACTCTAACACCAATAAAATTCTGTCATGCTGTACTTGTGTCATTATCTGTTGTTTTTAAATTGGTTACATATTTACATGCATATGAAGATGCCCTTTGATTGCAATATTTTACTGTAATATTTACTGTACAGTTTTCTTCTTGTAAAAATCTTCCCGAATTTCTGGTCTATGCTGTGCCAATATGTGAGTGTAAATTATACTTTTATATTGTTTATATTAAAATATTATATTTTATATTTTATTTAGAATAACACATTTATCATACTGCAAGTACAAGAAAAAAACCCATTAAAATAGTGTTAAGATTCTTAGCTAATTTTAAAAGCATCAGCAGCATAAGAATGTGAGACAGAGAAATGCTCTCTGAGCATTATTGCACCTATTTGACTGTAGTATTGCCTGGTGTACTAGGAAATCACTAGGAAATTATGCAACACGTGTTAGAGCGCCATTTCACCAACTGAAATTGACTTGGTCACAATTACATCATGATTCTCAAAAACAGCAAAACTAAAAAGCTAAAAAAATCAAGTAAGACTGGACAATTTATTCATTACTCATTCAGAGAGTTCATGAAATCATTAGGCCTAAAATAGTCAGATAGAGAAATGAGACAGAGAGGGAGGTTGTTTCATAGTTTTTGATGTTTCTTTCTTTTAGTACTCATGTTCTTGCCTTGTTTAACATCCAAAAATAGGACAAATCTACATACAATAATCTAGTAATCATCTCATGTCTTATTCTTGAAATTAAGTAAGGACACATGCATTCATGGAAATACACATTCTTGTACAGAAAGAGGATTTAAAAAAGAAGATTCTAAACTCAAAATTAAAAAGAAAAATAACACACCCGTAATGAGAATTTTTGTATGAATAGCATTTATGATGTACAGTGATGAAACCTCTCATATAGTTACAATATAATATGTTAAAAAAGGTATAATATGCAATAAAAGGTACACAATATGTGATAAAAATGCTTATTCAGCAGTGTCAGCTGACCAGTGCTGAAAACAATAAGTAGTAAATTAATTGGTTCTGAACTATTGAGAACACACTAATTGTAAAAGTGCCATTCATGTGTAGAGTACAAATTTTATTTTTATTTTATTGCTCTTTTCTTGAAGCCCACTTAGAACGTTTTTTGCAGTTTTGTTTACCTACAATAGTCTTTCCATGATTTATTTCCAACCCATCTTTCTAATTAGATGATTTTAAGATTGATATTTGTAAAGGATCTCAATTCTGATTGCTTGTGCCTTATGCACAAAATAGCCCAGGCAGAAATGTACAGGATGTGCTGATAAGTTCAGCATTAAATATGATTACCCACCATGAAGAATAAAAACAATCATTTTAGAATTTAATGTCCTTGTAATTGTGTGCACATACATCAGACATGATATAAAAAGCTAGAAAAGAATCTCATTTATACAGAAGGCCCCTGTAAAAAGTGGTGAACTGAGCATCACACACTGCTCAGTGGATCCTCCAGCAGGGCGCCGCCTGCATCAAATGCTGGATTCATCTGTGCCTCCTGCACTCTGGGAGATAGAGGAGAAGACTTTTTATTGGGCAGATACAACTGGAGTCAAATTATGGCCAAATTATTCTCAGGTTTTATAAAAAATTTTAATGAAAAATTTCATTAAATCATGTATTACCTGACTGCATTTTTTCCTACACAGGTATGAAATGGAGATTACAATCATTAAAACAGCAAAGGGAACAAACTACTAAAATGTTGCTCAAAGAGTGTGTGTAAAATACTCACTCTTTCTGCAAAGTGAGCAGCACAGTACACAGTAACAGACTGCTGAAAGGACACTGCAACCTGTTGAAGCCATTAACAAATGGCCGTAACCTGAGTGAACCAAACAAAAAACGATGCTTCTAATCACTTGAAGTGTCGAAGTATATTATATTCAGAAGAATTTTATTTTCATTAAATTTTAAGTGTATATTATATTTTATATTGTTCCTGTCTCAGTGTGACTTTTATGTACTAGATGTCTTAACCTGATATCAACTATAATATTTTGTGTTTGCTCTGAGCTGTGGTCCACAAAGAAGAGAATCAATATATGACTTAACATTAACATCAGATGTGGAGGTTCTATAAACTTTTGAAATATCTCATAGACGTTGAAAGATTTTAGGGAACAAGAAGCAGTTCTTCTATGACATCACTCCAGAGTCCCATTTTCGGCAGTCCCATTTTTTAGAGTGTATGGGATCAGGAGTCAGGATACAACTACTGAAAAGTTATAGGATAAGATAAGATAAACCTTAATTAAACCCACAAGTGGGAAAATGATATTGTCCTGGCAGAAAGAGGACAGTACAAGGTAAAAGCAGCCCAAAAAATAATAATTGAAAACACTGTTCTGACAGTGCACTGCAGTGTAAACTAGATGGTAGTTCTAGGTATTCTCACTTGCACACAGCGGTTGAAAGTGACTCCATGAGCCATTAGCCTGGCAGGTGTGTTTCTGAGCACCCAGCAGCAGGTGACCAGGAGGACACTCTACCATACAGGAAATCCCACTTCCTTCAGAGCAGTTGACTTTCCCTCCACCATAAACACTGAGAGGCTTGCATGATGGAGCTGCAAGAAAGAGAACATTCTTTTATGTTTTGAAGACATATTTCAACATGAAATTTAGCTCAAATACGAAAACAGGACAAGTAACCATCCTGAAAGCAAATTCTTTTTTGCTGAACTATTGCTTTAAGTCAAGCTTTTTTGTATTAATTTGTCATCAGCCCTGATTTACCATCACAAGAAGGTTTCTCCTGACTCCAGGATCCAGTGGCAGTGCAGTTCAGTGTAGGTTCACCTGTAAGTATGTAGCCTTCCTCACACCTGAAACTACAGCTGGACCCATAACTGAATGGAGAGTGAGGGTGAGAGCAGTTCATCCAGTCTTCTCCTGTATTGGACAGTGGAGGACACTGTCGAGCTGCAGATTAGGAGAGGTGCAATTTCAAATGTAAAACATACTTATACATTTTTATAGAAATGACTGTTTTGGTACTAAAATCTGATGACTAAGGGTGCTTTCACACATGCCTCATTTAGTTTGGTTGAACCGCACTAGAGTTCATTTTCCCAGTTGGTGCGGTTCGTTTGGGCATGTGAGAATACAACAATCGCACCCGAGTCCGCACTTTAAGTGGACCAAAAAAGCGTACTGAGACCTCCTCGTAGAGGCTTTCAAACGAACCCTGGAGCAGTTGTAGAACACAATCTACAACAGACCCAACTGCAAAAAGTACTTGCTAATCCAGCTGCCATAGTCAGCTGCGCTGTGCATTATGGGATTTGTTTACGGTTAGCGCTTAGACCCAAGGAGCTCACGGACAGACCCGGAGCTGCAAGGAGTGGTGGAGCCTCATCCAAATTTGGTCCGATGACCATATTAGGTCCCAACTTTCAAAAACTCATAAGAACACAGCAATATTTAGTTTTTTAGCAAACAGCTCAGTAGAAAAGTGAAGGGTTAAGGCAAAGAAATTCTGACCAATCGAAAAGCAGTTTAGAAAATACGTTCGGTGGCAAATCTGGCCAACGAGTGATGTATATGTTGTCAGGTGACTGAATTATGGTTAGTTTCAAGGGGTCCGGACCAGATTACTCAAGTGTTGTGTGAAAAGGACACAAAACTGCAGAAAAATTATACAATGTATCATTTGTTGCCCTTTTTCCGGACCAAATAAACCGAACCACAAAGCAGCCTAAGCTGAATTCAAAGACTTTGTTAAGTACTCTACAATCTCCTTACAACAGTTGCGTTTTGAATGAGTTGTTGGAATGGACCACTAAGCACATAGAGATCATTAGTGTGTATATGGAGCAAATGCCCTGAAATATTTCTTAATATATAGCCCATGTAATTTCAGTTTTGTTTAAAAATTTTAAACAAAAAAAATTGTTCTTCCCTTCTGAATCCGGGCAGGCCGGTGATGAAATCCAGCACGATGTGTGACCAAGGGTGTCAAGGGTGACGAATGGACCCAACGTGCCTGTCAAGGTTTCAGTTGTTTCATCTGCTGTATGGTTAGAGTTTGGAGGTTGCTCCACATGGCGAGCAGGTCACTTTCGCCCTGAACCCAGTGACGCCATTCCTCCAGAGCCCTCTTGATGGCGAACAATTCATGGTCCCCTACCCTGTCTCACTACTGCGTGGGATTAAATTATGTGGCTGAATTTGTGAAACCAAATGTATGGTGTATTACTCACACGCATATGCACTAACTCTCTTAACTCTCTTTTGACTGATCGTTATCTTTGACTGATCGTTATCAGTACGTTCATGTAAATGGCGACTCGTCTACACATAGCAAGATTCAGTTTGGTGTACCGCAAGGTTCTGTTTTAGGCCCACTATTTTTCTCCTTATATATGCTGCCTCTTGGTAATATTATACGTAAACATGGCATTAACTTTCACTGCTATGCTGATGACACACAGTTGT
>JBBMFX010006448.1:0-13192 GCA_037832545.1 Rhabdalestes septentrionalis | reverse complement strand
GAATTTCAGACCCCTCCATGATTTCTAAGTGGGAGAACTTGCAAAATCGCAAGGTGTTAAATACTTATGTTCCTCACAGTATATATGCATCATAAATAGATAACTGACGTCTTTATTAGCTAACAGTAAGACAATTAGTCTGAAGCAGACTGTATTTAAATTTACCTCTTCTTCCTTGCTTCTCTTTTCTCTCTCAGGTGTGGTGCTTTGCATGTGGGTGACATTATCTTGGCTATAGATGGTATGAGCACTGAACATTGTTCTTTAATGGAGGCTCAACAGCTGATGGCCAACTCAACTGAAATCACCAAACTAGAGATACTGCCTTCACAACAAAGCCTACATGACACCGGTATTTATGCACGCACGCACGCACGCACGCACGCACACACGCACACACACACACACACACACACAAAATCTTCCTCTCTGCCTTTCTATGCCAAAACTGAATCAGACTCTTGCTCTCTTTTTCTCTTGCTCTGTCTTTCTTCTTATTCTTTGTCCTCTCAAAATTTGAATTCAAAGTAGGTTTATAAGCAGGAAGTGAGCTTCCAAACCAGTATGTAGTATTTAAAGTAATGTAAAAAAAATTACTTTATATGTGAAACCATTATTTATTATAATGATATAAAAAAAAGTGAATGGTGTATGATGAAATGTGAATTACAAATTAGCATACAGCTCTAATAAATTAGACCCTCGACTAATGAAATAATAGTAATGAAAACAATAAGCACTAGTAGTAAATATATCATCAGGACGTGATTAAATATCTCTGAATGTTGGTAGGGGTGATGGTCAGTGGAGTGAGGAATTACTCACTGTCCCAAAGGCGATGACATTCTTACATATTTGGCAGGAAGAGCAGCTATATTACTCACCAAAAACAGCAAATCTTTCGTTTGTCAGAATCAGACAGGATGCTTTTTTTTTTTTTGTTGGGTATTTTCATTAACATTTTTCACAGCAGAGGAGGTGCTCTTTTCGAGTCCCCTCCCCCCTTTTCTCTCTATTTCTGTCATTTCTCCACCTCTGTCTCCCTGGGTCAAGTGGATTGATTTTTTGGGAGTGTTTCTAGGAACAGCGAAGCATTAGAAGACACATACATGTTTCCTGGTTTTAGCTGTAGAAGGAAGGTATTGGTTGCCAGCAACCTAAATGCTTGCAGGATTTAGAGCTGCCAAACTCACCTGTCAGAAAGGTCAGTGGAAGCACTTTGGATTCTGTTTCTTCAGTGGCCAGGATGGGGGTCAAGGCTCAAATGATCTACCAGGAAGATTTCTAGATTTTTCAAAGACTTGACAGTGCAGAGGCTGCAGAGACAGCTGCAGGTGAGAACAGCCTGTTTGTTTCTACACAGAGTTAGGAATTAAGACTGAGATAAACTAATCATGATACAATCCTGTTTAATAAATTTAACACATTTTGAGTAATTGGTCTTCTGCATTGCTGAATAGGGCCAACACTGTGTTTCTAATAAGATGAGCCATTTTTACAGCCCACTTTTTACAGATTGCTGGCATTCAAGAGTATTCAGCAGTAGATTTAAAGAACAAGGACTGCTGTCACTAAGAAACCTCCTTAATTTTACCCCTTAAAATGACCTTAGTTTTGCCCTAAGGGAAATACAAGAAATTAAGGAAATTAAGGGAGTGCACAGATTAAAGCTGATTAAGGGGAGGAACTACTGGATTTTTGGCACATTGTTTTTTTTTTTTTGCTGTCTTGGAGGATTGAGGGTCGGTAAGGTCTGGAAGTAGGTCAGTCATTTCACTGCAATTCCACCGAAGTTTGGTCCAGTTGCCTGTTACAAACAGGGTCTTTGAATCATATCAGTACTTTATGCTTGTTTTAGAAAGGTGTAACTTCCTGCTGGATGTTGAAAGTGAACACACAACAGTGTTAACAGCACAAAATTCTTCTTCTGTATTTAACCTATTCCCCAAGTGAAGCACCAGGAACACAGCGGCTAGGGAGCAGTATGCGGGGTACCTCAGAGGTGCTTAGCTGTTTGGGAATCCAACCCACAACTTCCTGATTGCAGGGCAAACATCCTAACCACTATGCCACCAGCTGCCCCAGCCAAATTTGAAGTAGATAGGTTTGTTGACACCAGGCCTTACAAGGACATCCCAGTATAAATAATCCCATTGAATGCAGCTTTCCACATAGTGTTGTTCATGGGGCAGAAGCAGAAACAACCTGCAGGCTGTTCCTTCTGGGGCAAGGAGAAAACAATGAAACATTTATTCTTGCTTAGAGTTAAGCTCTTCATTGTTTGGTGTGCACTGAAAGCTTACATATTTTCTGAAAGCAACTGTGTCTGGTGAATTTTCTTGTAGATTAAGCTAAACTTGCTGTTTGGCCCTCCAGAAAAAATAAAGTACTAGGCACTGGGGCACTTGATCCCATGTGGTTGCTAAAAGCCATTGCAGCAAACAGGCCTATGGTTCAAATGTGTATTTCAAATTGGAACTGGATTGATGTACTAGATAAGATGGTTTAAGCAAGTATGTTTATTAATTTTTGGATATGTAAAGCGACAAAGAAGATTTTTAAGATCTCTCTCTGTCTCCATCTCTCCCTCCCACTTTTTCTGTTTCCCTCTCTCCCTCCCTCTTTTTCTCTGTTTTCCTCTCTCCACCTCTATTTTTCCCCCTCTTTCTCTCTGTTTCCCTCTCTCTCTCCCTTTCTCTGTCTCCATCTCTCTCTCTGCCTCTGTCTCTCTGACCTTTCTGCCTGCTGTGATGGGTTTGTAGTGGTCTTGGGGGGGACGCTTTAGGGGTCTCTCTTCCACGTGCAATGAATCATTCTTAATTTGCAGAATGCTAACGGCAAGACATCCCCTATCCTGAAAATTCAAACACACACACACACACACACACTCTAGCATGTGCAAAGAACACTTTATAAATGAGTCTGCGGGTGCTGCTTTAGCACATTAGCAACAAAATTACAGATGAACTGCTTTAAAATTATTTTCCAGCAAACTCACAAACAGAATGAAAACAGCTTTACACACTCTTCATTGCTAATTTTCCTTGTTTCCCCCCAACCGTGTGCTGTGTGTTTGGCACAGCATCTCAGCGTGGGTAATGTTCAGAGTGACACCCCTTCAGTGCATGTAACATATCTCAGCTTATTTGAAAACCAGACATAAGAATAGTTTCTGACACTGTTTACCGCCAGCACTGAAAAACAAGGAAAAAGAGAGAAGGATTCCTGTGATAGAAAACCTGTCTGTGGAAATGAAGGGTGACTGAGATATTTAGGGCAAGATGAGGATAAAGAAAACAATGAAAGACCGGGGGAAAGAAACATATACAGATGTAAACAAATGAAGCAATGGGAAGAAGAAGGAGAAATAAAGGAAAAGAAAAATAGGAAAGAAAAAGATTGAGATGAATGAAAATGAAAAAAAACGAGACCACGACTGAAGAAAGTGAAAGAGAAATACAAAGACAAATCAAAGGATAGAAAAAAGATGAAAGTGACATTGTTAAAAACAAGGGGGAGAAGGTGAGAGGATAAGCAAAAAGGACAAAGAAGCAAAAACATAAAGGAAGAAAATGGAAACTGAAAAGAGAATTAGGGAGAGAGAGACAGAACGAGCACCAAAAAAAAATATGAAAGGATGAGAGGGAGTGATAGAGTGACATAACATGGCTTTGAGTATGTTGTGACTCAAATCCAGCTGTGACAGCAGCAGCAGTAGGGTTTAGACAGCAGGGGAAATCACTAAGATTAGAATGAATATTATCTGATCACAGTGTGAATCTGAATGTGACATTTTGCTAAGAAATTTTTTCCAGCTTAGAAAAGATAAAAGACCTTATAAGCTCAGTGTAACCACATGTATTTATATGCACAAAAGTATCCAGACAGCTCTTTTTGATGGAAAAGGTAAAGAGAAAGAGGGAGAAAGAAACTCTTCCAATTAGTAAGGCAGGGATGGTTAACCCCAGTCATGGTGTACTTTTGTGTGGCTCAGCATACAAGGAGCTTGTTAAATAGTTCATGCTTGAATCAGGTATCTCAAAGACTGAAATTGGGAACCCCTGGCCTAAATTGACCATATCAGAATCCAAATCATGTTTATTGGCCAGGTATACATATACTTTGGTTCCGGTCAATAGTGTCTCTCAAGCACAACCATAAAACATATAAACAATCTAAATCTTATTTACAGAAAATAAAGGATTTCAAAAATACCAAGAGGAATGTAAAACCCCCAGCATTGGCCTGTGCAGCTCCTTAAAGCTTTGTTTCCCAACCCTGGTCCTGGAGGCCCAACAGCCTGCACACCTGACACAACTAATCAGGTCATTAACCAGCCCTGACTGAGCTGAAGTTAGTCTGCTGGGAGCAGAGAAAGCACTGAACTGTGTGGAGCAGGGGGGCGTTTGTGAGCAGGTAACACTGCTCTAGAGTGATGGAGGACCATTCAGTAGCTTTGGTACAAGTTGCAATGGGTGATGGTGTCATTAGGGCTCTGAACACTAATGCTCTTGTGAACAAATGTAATCAGATCCTCACAGTGATATCCACAACATCCACAATACATATCAAGAAGGCCTACTGTAAAATTTTATTTTATATTTTGTGTGATAAGTGCATATTATAAAGTGTTCTGTATGAAATTAGCATGTGTATATAAAAGTTGTGAACTGAATTAAGTGTTGAGAGTTTGTACCAAGATTTTCAGTGGGGGTTTTAAATGTAAAAATAGTGTACAATATTTAAATGTGTGCTAACATGACATATTTCCAAAGTAGTGGGTTAAAACATCATCACATTTAACACATTTAATTAATTTCATTTTTCATATTTGGATTAAACAAACCTGAAGCGTTGCTGCCATCAGTGGCGGTTCTAGACCAAAATGACGAGGGGGGCTGAGGTGAGGCCAGTGTTTTTAGAGGGGCACATTTAAACAGTGTGCAAGCTATACCACTGTGTAGTGCTTTAACTAGTCCGTCTCTACAGCACACGTGGTTCCGTTCTTCGAGCCAGCGCATGTCGCGATTTATATTTAAATCTTTGTCTGTTCAGTGCAGGGGCCACAAGGGTGTGGAATCAGATTTGTGCCAAACTTTCGAAAGAAAACTTTCCTATTATCGAAAAAATTATTAAAAATTCTCCAAATAGCAAACAAAATTCATGCTCGCCTGTGAAACCTTCAATTTCGCTGCTAGTTTTTCAGTTTCGCTGCCCCCTTACGTTTTTGCTGTGTGAGGATTCGGTTTCAGTTCTGGCACATATCTCTCGTGTGGGCGGGTCTTAGTCTCGTTTGGCAGCAGGTTTTTGAGTGACAACTCCGTGCCCTGGAACTCAGCACCAATAGCCGCCAGTTACAATCACATACGCGATTGAACATATTTGATCAATACTTTGTGGAGGCTATTGCTGCTGTCCGTCATCTTGCAAGCCCGCAAATGCTGCGCAAAATTAGGCGAAGCCCCGCCCACACGAAAGATCTGTGCCAGAACTGAAATCGAATCCCCACGCAGCGAAAACGTAAAAGGGGGCGGCGTGCCTGAAAATCCATCAGCGAAACTGAAAAACTAGCAAGCGAAACTGAAAGACTCACAGGCGAGAATGAATTTTGTTTGATAATAGGAGAACTTTCAGTTAAATTTGTTTGATATTAGGAGAGTTTTGTTTCGAAATTTTGGCACAAATCTGATTCCATTTTAAGGGGGACCAGGAGCAATTTTACGGAGGCTCTGGCTCATACTGGCCCCGTGTAGAAGCCTTGGAAAATGCTCGCATTACTACAGCCAGTCTCGCTTTTTGCTGTGGGCAAAATATTTTTTTAAATAATCCAGTAAACAATAACAACAAAGAAAAACAGTGTCATCTGCCTAGTAGGTCCTTTATCGGGGGCGTGGCCGTTTAAGAGGAGGAAAGGCTTCATTTTAATTAGGCTTCAATAGTGTCTCTCTCCCTCTCCCTCTCCTCAGCCCCTCCTACTGCTGCTCTTCCTCTTTTCGCCTTTTGTGTGATTTTCTCCTCGTTGGAGCGGTCAGAGTCGTTTTTAAAAATGCCTTTCCCCCCTCTACTCCTAGCTTTATGCGAGCTGGCGAATAAATGTAAGAGACAGAAAGAGAGAGAGAGAGAGACAGACAGACTGTGTTGTGTGCAGAACATGTGCCTGTTAGCTGCTCCCCTGTAGCCACTCAGTCGTGTTAATGTCAGTGTGGAAAATCCTCAAGAAATTTCGTCCTAAGGGTCTTTAGAAACTGTGAGCTCCACATTGTCCACTTTAGATCAGCTCTTTAGTGTGGCTCGTTTGTGGGTCTTACTGTCTGTAGGGCTTTTACTTACTGTACACTTCTGTGTGCTTGCTGGCCTGCAGACGTGTTTATATACGCGCGTGTTTTTGTGTGTGTGTGGCTGCAGTGCGTGTCCAGAGGAGTACTCAGCGTCAGTGGGAATCCAGTGTGAACTACCTCAGTGCCCCGCCTCCACCCCCCCACAGCAAAACTCCCTCAGCCTGGAGCAACACCACTCCTACACACTCTCACTGCAGATGTGAGTGTATTAGTGTGTGCGTTCAGTTTTGTATGTGTGTGTGTAGATGTGTGAGCATGCATATGCAAAGATGAGTAAACCATGTGTGTGGAACTTGGTGTGTGTGTGTGCTAGCATATGCAGATGTGAGGTGTGTGCATGCATATGCAAATGTGAAGGGGGTATGTGTGCAGACATGTGCAGATGTATATGCATATGCAGATGTGTGGGGGAGATTGCAGGCACATACAGATATGTTATGTGTGTGTGTTCAAGCATATGCAGCTGTGTGTGTGCCTGTAACCCATGTCAGCATTTACTGCTGCTTTATTAAATAAGTGCATATGTGTGCGTGTGTGTGTGCTTTCTGTTCATTCTGCAGCAGCAACGTCAGGCAGCTCGTCCCAGACGTCGGGTTTCCACAGTTATAACAGCAGCTCTGCATATCCGGCCACGTATCCCTGCAACACCCTGCCCCCGTACCCCTCCAGCCCCCACAGTTCTGCCACCACCAAGAGGAGGCACAGGAGGAAGGACCACAAGAGCTCATGTAGGAGAAGATTTTTCCAAAACTTTCAGTAGCTTTATTGGCAGTAGAAATGACCACATTGTCAGAGTGTTTGTACCTGTAAAGGTAAACATGCCTACTCTCAGTGGTGCTAAAGTCTCTTATAAAATCCATATTATAGACTAGTCTGGATCATTTAACTGCATTTCTACTTCATCAGATGTACATTTGTGCTGAAGAGAACGTAACTTCAGGTTAAAGACAAAAAAAAAACATTCTGATGATAAATCTTGAAGGTGGGAGGAATTTTGGTTGGTTGTATTTTGGGGTAAAAGCTTTTTTAAAATAGTTATTTTTTTTCCAGACTAGTTGACATATACAGAAAGATGCTATACAGTGAATAGTACTGCAAGGAGGGCAAATATTTACAGTTATGCTATAATTGTGGTAACTCTCTTCATCATAATGAAGGACAAAATAAATTACTCATGACAGAACATTACTTGATGAAAACAGGCTAAAAGCTGAAGGCAAAGTACTTTGCTGCTGTTTGGCTTCTTTTCTCTTACTGAAAGAGGAACACTTGTCTCTGGCATCAGTTTTGTACTGAATAATGAAAGAATCGACGGCTGAGGTAAGAGTTAATGATAAGAGTGACGGCTAGCTGACACCACAGGAATTCCGATTGATTGTAATGAATTCCCTTTAAACTGTTTAATTTTAACTACTACAAGTACAGCTGGTTCTATAGCATCATTTTACCATTGATGAACAGAAGTAAAGTGAAACTGAAGCTATAAAAATACATTTCTTATTGTATATATATATTATATGTTTAAATGTAAAAGTGACCTGAGCAGGTCATTGTAATTCAGGACAGTGATAATCCTTTTGGTTGAGTGTCACGCACTGTTTCCTGCTCTGTTGCCAAACTGTGCTGGACAAAAAGACTAGAGTTGTTCTCCCCTGAATTAACTTAAATTAAGTATTTAAAATACCCTTGAGGCATTTCGTTAACAAAAATATTTTGGATTCTTACATTCTACCCGTCTTTTCTGCAGTGTCTTTGTCCTCCAGCACGGTGGGTGTTGGTGGTCAGGTGGTTCATATCGAGGTCAGTGAGGTGGTGTTGAGAGGAGATCCACTCACTGGGTTTGGCCTGCAGCTGCAGGGGGGAGTTTTCGCTACAGAGCCACTGTCTGCCCCCGCTTGCATACGCTATATAGAGCCAGACACACCTGCAGAAAGGTGAGACGCACACACACACACACACACACACACACACACACACACATTTATGCGTACACAGAAATGTATCTGCAATAACCCAGCGACTCTCGCATCTGGTCATAGATCCTTGCTTATCCCAGTGGCACCATACATGCTAAGCAACCCATCCCTTTCATAAGAAAACCTTAACCATGAAAAAAATCCAGCTGCCCTTTGCATTGTGTGAACATTTCATGAACAATGTACTAATAGAAATGTTAGCACTTTTTCTCTTGTTCTTACAAACATAAAAAAGGACTGTTTTCTCTGATATGACACACCTTAATATCTAATTTATAATCCCTTCCTTACCTGTCAGGAGGCATATTTGTTTGACATTTGTTTGTCCCCTGTTTTCTTCCAGGAAAGACAGATAATAGCAGATTATTGTAGTTTTGAATAGGTGGTTTTACACATGCTAGGACCGTCTGACATCCTGTGGACTGGGATGGGAAATTTTGTATTAGAGAAGTGAATACAAAAAAAATGTGCAGGCAGGGGTACTTCATTACAATTGCTGAATAAAATACTACTATGAAAATCTTTTTTTGCTTGTTCACCAAAATTCTTTTTTTCAGTTATTAGATGTTATTGCTGTCCTGATACAGCTCTGCAACAGCTCTGCAACTTTTGTGTTCCCAAACACCATCTGACCTATCCGTGTGTACATTTAAGATGTAAACTGGATTATAAGCTGTAAGGAATACACAATACATTCATCCAGTGAAAAAATGTGTTCATTTGTTCCAGTGCACAATGTGTTACATAGTGAACAGGCTGCATGTTTGCATGTGATGATGAAGAAGGATGTATAGTGTCTTCTGCTCCTGTCAAAACTGATTAGTAAATGCTTGTGATTGGACAAATGAACACATGTAGCATGGCTCACACACACGCAAATCACACGGTCAGATGCATGCACATGCACTGTGTTGTGTGTCAGTGGGCTGCAAGGTTGATTAGACCTCTGTGGGAGGTTTGGTCTGGCTAGAAGCCAAAATGATTCAAAAGCTCAATCAGATGCTAAAATAATCAGACATTCCATGTACATTCATATGGATGGAAGATTTTTAAATATAGATTAATACAAAAAGAGAAAATAGGCACTTAAAAAAAGGCACTTCCTTTGGGTAATATTTTGCCTTAGAAAGACTCACATGTATTTCTTTGCCATGAATGGATAAAAAATGCTTTAATCTAAAATCTTAATGCTTTTGAGCAAATTGCTATCTTAGTTCTATCAAGTGTGGTTTGTAGATATGGTAGTTGCTCCACTGCTGTGTCCAGTTTGGGGGGACAAAGGCCTAAACACTTCTGGCCACTTTGTTGACAGCTAGCTTTTTCTAAAGTTAGAAACTTTAGCTCATAAGTTTGAACCTTAAGACTTGAATATATTGAAGCACAATAGATTTATGACATCAGAACCACAATAAAACTACATAGTAGTTAAAGTGATGTGTGTAAAAATCTCAGCAACACTACTGTTACCGATACCTGTGTGGCACACACTCTACCTGTCTACCATGTGAGTGTCACGGTATTAAGAACGATTCGTCATCCTAAAAATTTCTGACCAATATTGGCACTGAGGTCAGAAACTGGCCATAAATAACCAGTAAGGGTAGAAGAGAGCTAAAAGGCAAAATTATGTATAAAGTGGGATTGGTAGAACTTTCTAATAAAGAGGACTGTGTGTCTGTTGTAGACGAAGCTGCTGCTGGTAAACCTGTTTTTACTTATGAGAAGTATTTTGTAGGTGTGGTGTGCTGCAGGTTGGAGACAGAATTCTTTCCATCAATGGAATTGCCACTGAAGATGGAACACTGGAAGAGGCCAATCAGCTTCTCCGAGATGCAGCTCTGGCCAATAAAGTCACACTAGAAGTTGAGTTTGATGTTGCAGGTATGTAGATAAACTTCAGTTATCTTTTTTAGGATTCATTTACTAAAATTAACAACTGTACATATATCCTTTAGGCTTCATGATGGTTGCTACTGTTGTTTTGTTTTGTGTTGTAAGCCTTCTTTTGTGCATTTTCACAGATTATATTACTATACAGTGTCAGATCACCAAAGCAAGCCTGTTTGAGATCGCTTATCAACTCAACAGCGCTTGATGAATGTGTGTGATTATTTGGTCATTTGCTCGTGAATGAGCCTCCATGACTTGTTTTCCACATTAACTTCTACTAGCTATAGTGCAAAACCGAAGATGTAAACTTCAGAAACCCGATGTTTTGGCTCATCAAATACATAAGCATTATGTATACAGGTATAAGCTGCACAGAGCTTGACTCTCTTAGAGCTAGTGTGCTAAACATATTTAATAACTTTTTACATTGACATTCACATTAAATCATTTAAAAATCAGGAGCTTAATCTGTTACTCGGTTCCGGAACTGTCAGTTCTGTGCACTCAAGCAGGACTGAAAGGAACAAATTAATGCCATGATAGACCACTTCTGCCTGTGCTTTTTTCTCTAAAAAATTTACATTTCCAACGAACTGTGTGTCATTTAGCTGATGTAAAATCGCCCGTGCTCCGCTTTGCTGCGGTGTGACTTTTGTTAAGAAGTAAGCACATTATTATTGTGCTGTTGATATTTTATGTTAAGTGACACAAAGTGTGCAGTTAAGTGAATAAAGATTAAGCCTAATTCCTAGGTTAGCCTAATGTCAAGACATAGAACTCTTAATTGTTACTGACAATTATGTATTCTGCTGCTTTCACTGCCCTGCCTTTAAACATCCTTACATAATGTCCTTACATAAGGCTTTTTGGAGACTCGCTAACAGATGATTTGCAGGTCAGAGCACAGGTTGAGCAGTTGGTTTACTCTTTAGTCTGTTTTTTTATATATATATTTATATATATGTGTGTGTGTGTGTGTGTGTGTGTGTGTGTTATTATCTAACTGTTGATCTCTGAGCTGCTGTTATACATATTGGATGTTTTACCATGTTGGGACTTTGAAATCATTTACGAAATGATGTTAAAGGACTGTGAGGATTGTGATTCCTGTTAAATAAGAAGCTCTACATTCACTGTTCTGCTTTATTTTTATACTCTCTCTATCAGAATCAGTTATCCCAAGCAGTGGTACATTTCAAGTGAAGCTGCCGAAGAAGCGTGGGGTGGAGCTGGGCATCACTATCAGTGGTGAGTAATGTCCAAAAGGTGGCACTGTTGCTTTATGATCCATAGGATCACTTTGCCATTACCAGAACAAAGAGGAACTTTGCACTAAAATGTTCCTTAATGTAACAATATTTTATTAAATGTAATGTTGGAATATTTTGATTTTTATGATCTATATGAAGTTGTGGCAGTTGGGTTGTTTTATTGTTTGTTTGTTTTTAGGTTAACTGAATTTTAACCAGTTGCATAACAGAAAGCATTAATAGGTTTACCAGCAAGCAAGGGTTACGCTTATCAGATCAAATGATATGTTATACTGTAATAATTTGTTATTCTGTTTCACAACAGCAAGCAAGAAGCCAGGCAAGCCACTGATCATCTCTGAGATTAGGAGAGGCAGTATAGCACACAGGTAAATGTACCATATAAAATCAAGCATAGCAGCTGTCAAATGAAAAACAATCATAGGAAAATGTTTAAAAATGTTTGCATTGTGAGTGAAATATAAATCTTGAGTATTTGTGTCTTCATGTATGTGTAGAACAGGTACATTGGAGCCAGGTGACCGGTTGCTGGCTATAGATAATGTGAAGTTGGAGCACTGTGGAATGGAAGAGGCTATGGCTGTGCTCCAGCAGGCCGAGGACATGGTTAGACTGCGCATTCAGAAAGATGAGGACAATTTAGGTGTGTGGTGCTCTCACTTACCCCATAAAAAATGTAATTTACTAGTTTTCTCACTACTGTTATGCTCTGAGCATGATGCTCTCAAGCCATTCCACTCCACCCTTTATCATTTTAAATTTTAGCAGCCGCAGTTTATTATTATAACTGTATGCCGCTGTTTAAAAATGTTGCATATATTCCTAAGAATGCTTGCTGTAATTTTAATATAAATTAATGTTTAGATAAATTATTACTGTATGAATAAAGAAGAGGGTGTGTTGTTGATGTGCAGTTGTTTCAGAATCTATATTTATATGGACAGTACAGACCGGGCTCCGTTGCACCATGGTGAAATGATCCATTGTAGGAAAAAATACCCGACGTTTTATATTGGTGATGATAATAGCTATGGTTTCCACAACACAAACTAAGTAATTTTCTCTTCTATCCAAATGAATCGTGAACCCTTTTGTTTCTTAGTTGTGTAGTGTTATGTAGGTAATGCTAAGTAGAGGTAAACCTGAATGATTTGATCATTTTACAGCACCCTCTATGTACCTCTTCACCATGAATGGATAAAAAAATATATGGTCTTCTAAAATGTATAATAAAACACAGGTGGAACAGTTGTTTCCTAGCCACTTCATGTCATTTCTGTGAGGAAGCATTTGGAGACATTCAGATGTCTGGCATTTCTCTAGAATGAAGCTTTTCATATCAAATGATTTAACATATTAATTATTAAATTATGATGTTAACATGATACAGTTGGTGGAATTCCCCTTCAAGTAGTGTGCAGGTTAGTGTAATAAATGAACACATCTGGATAAGAGCATCTGTTAAGAGTGTGTGTGTTTGTTTGTGTGTGTGTGTGTGTGTGTGTGTGTGTGTGTTTGTGTGTTTGTGTCTGTGTCTGTGCCTATGTGTGCGTGTGTTTTTCAGATGAGCTGGAGTCGTCAGGCTCTGTGATTTTCACTGTGGAGCTAAAGAGACATGGAGGTCCTCTGGGAATCACAATCTCTGGCACTGAGGAACCTTTTAACCCCATACTCATTTCCAGCCTGACTCGCAACGGTCTTGCACACAGGTACACAA
>JBBMFX010006431.1:0-13192 GCA_037832545.1 Rhabdalestes septentrionalis | reverse complement strand
GAAGAAGAAGAAGAAGAAGAAGAAGAAGAAGAAGAAGAAGAAGAAGAAGAAGAAGAAGAAGAAGAAGAAGAAGACGACGACATGTCATAAAATGTTAATATGCATGCTAGTGAAAATCTCTTTCTTTTTAGTGGCAAATCAGTTTTACATTAATTGTGGTGAATGATCTGTTCACAGATGTGAATAGTCTTACATTATTAATAGTAATATCATTATTATCATTACTAGTAATAATAAGAATAATATACTTTTATGTATAGAGTTCCTTCAAATGTACTCAAAGATGCTTTACATGTAACTGAAGATACAATCACATGGAAAATCTACATTAAATTCGCTTACATATAATCAAAAAGTTTTAAACAAAACACAGGTAAAACTTGCATAAGGAAAAAAGCCATGTAAGCGCAAAAGAACGAAACAGATGAACATTATTCAAACATCATTTGATTCAAACCCTAAAGGCTAATCTTGGTTTGGTATAACTTCCATATTCTGTCATCGGCATGTGTTCCTAATGTACAAACCATTACAGATCACAGAATTACAATGTAGCTCCCTAATAGGATCATCCAAGAGCTGTAGCCCGAGGGAGTGAATGGAAGTGGAAAAACAAAAAAACAGTCCCTCACAATAACGGACCAGTGAGTCCGACTGATTGTAATGGAAAGTGGACAATAGAAATTTCAGATGCCTGCTCTAATGTGACATTTTGCGCTCCCTCTGTGTCACAGCACCTCGCTAATAATCTCTGGGTCGTCCTCAGACACTCGTTTCACTGGAGGACCAGTAAACTTGCTTGTCACGGCTTCAATTTCAGGCCACGCCAAGGAAACTATTAATGCGAAGTTACATAGCCAGCCTGAATAAGAGCAGGAAATAAATAATATAACATGGCCAGACAGGCTTCAGAATTTCAATTATGCAGAATTGGAGTGATGGGGAGGGTTCCATCTCATACTCCAACAAACTGGTAACAACACTCATGCAGTTTAGCTGGATGAATAATTTAAAGAAGGGACTCTCTCTTTCCTTGACCAAACGAATGAAACGAAGAGAAATGCGTTGAGCATAAACATCAAAGGGTTTTTATAATGAAATTGTATATTTCATTAAAAGGATTTGATGTAATTATGTAAACACGTTCAAAATGGACAATTCGCTTATCCAGTCCATTTAATGGAACTGAGCTGTAAAAACTGCCTGTTCTAAATGTGTTTTCACGAAAACACCAATATTTACATCAATCTGCCTGCTGAATGATGCCCAAAAATAGGGCAATCAAACAAAAAGGAGCTCATTTTCACACAGTGCTGTGCAAAAGTATTGAGCCACTAGTCATTTATTTATATTTTGCTTTAAATCACTGGCAAAAATAAAATGTTATGTCTGTCAAGCTCTTATTTAGGGCATACTGAGTTAATTATTTAAAATGGGAACAAATGTTTTACTCACAGGCTGCAAAGTGTCTAAAGATACAAGGAGCCTAGACAAGGGAGTTCCGACCACTCAGCATTCAGCACCACCAGTATACTGATCACCGCCTGATCGTCTGGAATCATCTGCTCCTGGTTCTTGACCTGTCTAGGACTTTAGTTAGATGCTCTTTGTTCTGCTTGAATGATTCATATGTAGTTCATGGTGTGATTTACCAAACAAAAACACTCCTCCGAAACTGGTCAGGTTCAGGGACTGGACTGAAAATGAATCACTGAAAATCCTGTTCCTAAAGACTGCACTAAAAATCTAATAAAGGTCGGACTCTTCGGAAAATATAAAGAAATGAGGACTCAAGGTTTAGCTCTTAAAAACACAGTAGGCAAAACAACATGTCTTATTCTAATAGATAATAAAGGGATGCTGTAGAATGGTCACATAGAAATGAATTGAGTTTTCTTGAGATAATCAATCTTGCTGTTCCATGTTTTCTTATTATTGTTTTTATTCTGTGCAAAATAGTTCACAAAGATAGTCTTTTGGGCTAAAACCATTTTGGACAACTGGAGGGCCTAGACCCAAATGGGGTAATTGTGTTTTATGGAGAAATCAGATTGAGAGTGTCCAAGCAGTGGTCACTCAAAGTACATTTTTTTCCCACAATATTGCTCAGTCTTCATACATTTCAAATATATGTCACCTATAATTTCACAATAGCCACACCTGCACTATACAAATTAAAATTTATTATTTTTAGATCAGCATCTCTATGAGTGTGACAACCATTTCATGCCAGTGTCTGTTAAATTCCTACACAAGCACCTCATTCTTGTGAAGGGACTGATTAGTGAATCAGACCTCATTTAATGAGGAAATGTATAAAAACACTACTGTAATCAACACTCTCCTCTCACAATGAGACCAGTTGGATTGTAAAACACTACTAGAAGTTCGTCAAAGGTCATTATAGCCATTTTGTTTGAGTTCTTTTAATTATTCAAGTTCTGTAAATGTTTTCCTATTTTGATGTTTTGTCATTTCCTTTAATATGATACTTTAAAGAACAATATTTGTATTTGGAAATGAGGAGAAATATTATCAGCGGTTCTTAAAAACTGAGGCAAACCTGTTCAGTTAAATACTTGCATCTATAAAAGATAAAAACCTGAGAAACTGGACTTTTTTGCAGAGCTGTATATTAAATTCAAAGTCAAACACAGAGGGTCACTGAACACTTGCACAGTACACAGATACATTCACAGGCAGGTTCACACTCTCCCACTCTGGCAGCTTATTAGTCACTCCCTGTGAAGAAACCACAGTAGGTCGTTCACATTGGGGGCATTTTCAGAGACATCATACATCATAATGTCTCCACACTGTACATGAAATCTGTTTACTCAAAGCCTCTCATCACCTTAAACATATCTTTAGTCGTAAAAGTGGGTTACCCTCAGCATACAAGGATGAATCCTACATTCTAAGCAGCTATTTTTCTGGACTGTATATCCTTTAATAAAGAAGCCTACTTGCCATTGCAACACAATGAGTTCACTCTCATTTAAAGACACAACGGAACTTTAGGTCTTATACACTACCAGTCAAAAGTGTGGACACACCTTCTCATTGAAGGATTTCCTTTGTTTTTATGATTCATTATATTGTAGATTAATACTGAACATATCCCCTATTGCTCTGATGACAGCTCTGCAGACTCTTTGCATTTTTCCAATCACCTGGAATGGTGTTTAATTAACAGGAGTTTCTTCATCAAGAGTTCATTAGTGGAGTTTCTTGCCTTCTTAACTGGTTTCGGATCATCCTGCTCCACTGCGGTTCCAGGGCTGCCAACTCTCACGTAATGAGCGTGAGACACACGCATCTGACTGTCTTCACACGCTGTCACGCAACACCTCTGATTTCTCACGCTGAAAAATCTTTTTTTTTCTATTTTCCATAACGATATTGGGCCAACGAATGTCGCAGCAATCCTCGGCAAAATAAGAGAGTACCCCCCTGCTCAACGCTCCCAACACCTGTGTTTTAATCAGATTTTATTACAAATCCAATTACATTTTACCCTTTTCAACTCATATGCATTTTTCATTCACTCGTTTTTGTTACTTCTACCTCTCATACAACACAAGAGGGGCGAGGCTTGACGTCTCGCAAGCTAACCAGATGAAAAATGGATCTTTATTTATGTATTAGAGGGGAAGCATTATTTATGGAAGCTTTTTGTGGATGCAAATCAGCTCTTGGCTCCATGCCAGATAAAAGTCTGCAAGAGATGCCTTCCATTCCTTTCCCTTCTTCTCCTTCTGCAACCGTGAAGAGCTCCTATTGAAATGTCCTGCAAAATACTTCAGGAATATTGTAATGATGCGGCTTACATCCAACAATGCCTAAAATAAAAAGTCCGGACTTATAGTCAGCTAAATAACAAAAGAATTCCATTGAAACAGACTTTCACAGAGAAAAGAAGGCCCTTGTTTTAGTAACCACCGTTTACTGCCACTGGCAGAACACAGCATCTCCGTCTTTGATCTTCCTGAGTGGTGATTGTATTCTACAGCTCCGACAGATCATTCCCAGCCATGATCAAACCGGGTTCTAATCATGAGTGTGAGTCTGTCTCCCAGCTTCTGCCACAGCTGGTGTTTTGGCCCTCCTTCAAAAGAACAGGTGTGTGCTGTCAACAAGCACACACACTCCTCACTGGAAGTAGAAGAGGGGAGAATCAAAGCAACTCCTTCCCTGCTTGTCATTCAGATAACAAGGGCCATTTTAACCTGCTAAAAATGACCACAAGGGACAATATGTGGAGGGATAAAGTGGGCTGAAAAGTCATTATCCGCACCCAAGGCTTCGCACAGCCATGAAGAGCCTAAAGTTTTGTCTCGGGTGTACATACGTTTCACCAGAATAAATTTGTATTGAGACAGAAACTCATCAGTGATTAGGCACCGGAACCATGATACTTTTAATTATCATTCGTTTCCTCCCCCACTTATACACCCAGTGGTTTGCATCGGGGAAAACATGTGAGACACCCAGACCACTTGGGAAAACACTATTCTACAGCTATCAAACACACCCCACATTAAAAATTCTTCAGACACTCCTGAGTACAGTTCAGTAGCATCAGGTGTTTCAATAATTCCTCAAAGAAATATAAGTGGGCTGGACCAATTATTTGAGATTACATTTATGCTGGAAATATCCACTTCAGTATACCACACAATGTATTTGACATTTGTATTAATGTACAAAGCCACACAAGCACCCTCACTGTTATCAGCTGACAAATGAACTAAAAAGCCTTTTAGCCAAAACAGAACTCAAAACATACCCATAACTGAACACAATCACTTAACATAACCCCAACCCAGCTGTGACCCATTTCTAACACTCCCAGTGAACCCTGTCAAACTTAAAGTCCCACACAGACTCTAGTTGCCACCAATTGTCACCACACCCTTTGACACTCACCTTTTTGAAAAGTATCTCTTTGTCCATATGTGTGGTGTTTTTTGCTTGTTTTTCTTGACCAGTGAGATACAGTTTCTTGACCAGTAAGATTTATCTTTCTGTAAGAACACCCATTACATTGCTCCATTCTTGTATAAAATAAGATTAGATAAACCTTTATTAATCCTGCAAATGGGAAATTTGCGTCATTGACGACGGAAATGGACTGAACAAAGGTAAAAGCAGCAAAAGCAATAGAAGCTACACAATGGTATAATTTAAAAAGTACACTACGATTCCTTGGATAAAAAGTACCATCTATCACAGATCTATATTATAAAGCTCCCACCTCTGTACTTTCACTGGGTAGGGTTTTCCTTTACATGTATGTCATTTACCAGACACTTTAATCATAAATGACTTCCATTCCCTAACTACAGGGGGCAGTCTCCTTGGAGCAACTTGGGGTTAAGTGGCTTGCTTAGGAACCCAGTGGTGATCTGCTGAATGTAGGATTCGAACCCATGACCTCTCCTACCCACTAGGCCAACAGTCAATGACTTTCAGTAACATTATAGTGTCTTCAAGCAAAATGGAGCATTAAAATCGAATAGAGCTGTTGCCATGCAGTCATTAAGGAGTGAAAAAATTAAAATGGGCTTCTTTCTCAACTACATAAAACGTTGTCTTGTCCCGTTGTCTTGTTGCTTTTTGTTTTTTCTAGCACTCTCTCCTCCCTTGCCATCTTTGAACTCTGTGTATTTCGTCCTGTCTGCCCTTATGTAGTCTTGTGTTTTTGTCCTTGTATTGCACCATGGTTCTGGAGGAACGCTATTTCATTTATATCGCTTTATATGTGACTTGAATTATATTAAAGACATTCTCATTTGATTTAGCTTCAACAAACACACAGTGAAATGTGCACTGCCTGTCTCTGGTATGACCATTGGAGGGTCTCACTATAAACCAAACACATTAATATTACCTCTTAAAATTATCTTAAATTTGACCTTTATTTCTTGTATTGGAAAATTAAAGGGAAAAGGTTCACAGATTAAGGCTGATTAAGGGGTAAAACTAGTGACTTTTCCTCTTAATTTTTCAAATTTGCCTCTTAAATAGTATAACCTCCTGAATTAATGCCTTCAATTAAATAATAACGGGTGTTTAAACTCATGGATTAAAACAAATGGATGATGGAGGGGTTTGGTGTGCTTTCAGGGGTAAATTAAGGTAGAGTTAAGCACATTTTTAGTACATTGGGGTTTCGTAGTGTGTTCAACAATCTAATTGCCTGAGTTTTTTTGGTTCTAGGTGTAATCAGCTAAATAACAAAGCTACCCCGACTTACAAGCCATCTGGTGCAGCCATTTGGTCCCATTACTGAAATGGCATCCTTACAAAACAATCTGTGTCTAAAGCAGTTGACTACAACTGAGATCTACATGCAGTTGTTTATAAGAAACATAACTTCAGGGACATTCACGGAAGAACATATAACATATATCTTGCACATACCCTAACCCAAACATCATCATGTCTTATATATTTTGAATGTGTTTATTATTTCTCATATCTCTGGAACAATATGAAGTATATTTGCCATGCTTTGTGCCAGTGATGCTTTCTCTGTGTTTAATGCTTTCAGGGTGCAGGGATATTACTTGCCTGGAAGAACAAAAGATAATAGACTTTATACACTTCATTAAGTTTCATCAGGTGTAATTACTCCCCAATTTGACTGTCCTCTGTTGTAAACACATTTTTTACTACGTAAGTCTGTACAAAGTCTAGTGAGTCACATCACTACAAAAACAAACGTCTTAATTTTACCCCTTAGGATGACCTTATTTTGACACTTCATGGGAAAATCTAATTTGAAGGTCAAATTAAAGAGTCGCTTTCACAAATGAATGACCAAATTGAGGGTTTTTGTGTATTTTCAGTGGCAAATTGAGGTAGGGTTAAACACATTTTAAGTACTTTGTGTTTTTTAGTGTATTGGCCACAATGACCAATTGGCCTTTTGAAATAAATTTAAAGCATGTTTTTCTTTGTCATGACGGTGAACTATATTTTCAGACTTTTTAGCTATTTTTCAGATGTTTAAGCATTCATAATTAAAGAATTAAAGAATAACAAATGGACTGTTAGCCTTTTAGCTTCGGCAAACTTAGCCATGGCAAACTACTGAGGAGTATCAGCCCTAACTACACAAGGCACAATCAGATGTTGCAGCTAACGCTAAAGCACAAGAGCAAGAATTAGCTTCTGTGGGACAGCATGAGAATTTAAGGGTAGGTCAGCTGTTCCCCCTTGAGATAAATATCTAGTCTCTAGAACTGATGGGATATTAGATTTATATATTCTATGCTAAGCTGGAAAGGCTACTGAAATTTGCAGTCATAACCACAGCAAAAACAGCTATAAGCTAATATACCATAGCACCAAAATGACAGTCAAATGCAGAGCTGTATTAAATGTTGAACATGTGTTCTAGCTGTAAAGGGGGGGACCAACTCTATATTAAAATCTGTTTATTTGAATGCAGTGTCATTAAAAGTTCCTGATGTTGGAATGGCCCGATGTCCCAATACTTTTGTCCGTACAGTGTGCTTCACATTTTCTTCAGGAAATGTACATTCCACAAATGAATAAAGTATTCATAAAACATTTTTTTTACCTTGTGCTCTTACTTTGATCACAGAATTCAGATTACCTGCCTCTTTTTTACTGCTAAACCCTGGGAAGTGTCATGGTTATCTGCTGGAGTGAAAAAGAGACAAGGAGAATGGTGGCAGGTATCAGAAAGTAGTCGCAGCGCACCACTTTTTCCACATTATCAGCATTATTCCCAAGTTCACCTTTTACCTCAAAATTCTACACACATAATGTCAAAGTGAAAAACGTTTGCTTGAAACCTTTGCAAATATATTTAAATTGTAAAAGCAAAAATAAAACTATTACAATTACAGCCTCAAGTATTTTTGAGTTTGATGCTACAAGCTATAAACAAGCTATTTTTGGACAGTTTCCCCCCATTCTTTTTGCAAAACCTCTCAAGCTCCATCAGATTGGATGAAGGACATCACCGAGTTGCCCTGAAGCTACTCCTTTGTTCTCTTGGCTGCGTGTGAAGGATCTTTTCTCTGTTGGAAGATGAACCTTCGCCCCAGTCCAGAGTATTCTGAAGCAGGTTATCATAATGGATGTCTCTGTAAATTACTGCATTCATTTTTCTCCTTGACCCTGACTGGTCTCACAGTCCCTGCAGCTGAAAAACATCCCCACAGCATGATGCTGCCACCGCCATGCTTCACTGTAGGGTGCTTGGTGATGACCAGTGTCTGGTTTCCTCAAGACATAATGCTTGGCATTCAGGCCAAAGTCTTCAACCTTTGGTTCATCAGATCACAGAATTTTATTTCTTATGATTTGAGAGTCATTCAGGTGGCTTTTGGCAAACTCCAGGCATGCTGTAACCTTCCATAAATCTGTGCCTCAATACTATCCTGTCTCAGCAGCCTATGAACCATTTCTTGGGCTTCATGGCTTGGTTTGTGCTCTGACTTGCACTGTCAACTATGGGACCTTTTGTAGAAAGAGGTGTGCCTTCGCAAATCATGACCAATCAACTGAATTTACCACAGGGGGACTGCAAACAAGTTATAGAAACTTCTGAATGACAAACAGTGGAAACAGGATGCACCTGAGCTCACTTTTAAGGATCATGACAAAGGCTGTTAATATTTATGTAAATGTTTTATTTTGGGTTTTTTTTTCTTTAAAACATCTTCAAACAAACATTTTTCACTTTGTCATAATGGGGTATTGGGAACTATATACCAATTTCTTTAGTTTATGTGAACTATACAAGAGTAAAATCAGAAAGGTTCTTGTCTGGGGGCAAATCTATTGGCCATCGTGTTACGGGTTGCAGCGTGATCTGCACGAAATAATATATATACTTTATGGACAAAAGTATTGGGACATTACACAAGCAATGTAATGACATTGCATTCAAATATCTCAACTTTAATATTCATTTGGTCCCCCTTTGCAGCAAGAACAGCTTACACTCTTCTTGGAAGCCCTTCTGTGGGAATTTGTGCCCATTCATTCGGAAGAGACACTGATGTTGGATGACAAGGCCTGGCTCACAATCTCAGTTCCCAAATATCAATTTATTTAGCCATATTTTCTATATTCCATATTTGCCTGTTCCCCCAATTTAGTCACTGAAAATACCCACCCACAAGCCTTTACTCCTCTACCACATTAATTTACCATTACATGTTTCCTCCAAGACACAAGGAGGGAATTCAGAAAGACGGTGTATGCCTTATTTTCTGGATCCCTGTGTGCCTCTTCTTGGTTTCTCATTTATACTAGAGACTTACTTTCTCCTTTAGTCAGTTAACCAGGTGTTCAGTGTTGACAGTCTAGTACAACCTTCCTAACCTTTACACAGGGTGCAGACGGGCCAGAAAAGGCCAACTTTCCGAAATGTCACAAGTTCCTGGGCATTAAAATGCAGGCTCACGTACCTGCTGCAACCTCAAAAAAGCCTCCCCTCACAGCATATGCTTCCGTTCCAAGTGTTCAGTAAAGAGAGGTGTTTACTACACTGGTACTTTTGCTCTGTGATTGGAATCTGTAGATGGCCGGGTGGACAATGAGGATGTATGTAGATAGCCCTGCATGATGAGGATTTGGGGGATTAGTGGTGCACGAATTCATTCCATCCTCACAAATGGCTGTCAGCACAGATACGTCCCCTGCGATCCCATAATTGCCTGCATGGGCTGTACACAGTGGCGGGGCCTGTGGTTATTGCTACACTGCTGCTTGTGTGTTGAGGGGATGCTGACTAACAGTGACACACTGGTAGGGGTGGGTCACTGTTAGAGAGGTATCTGTAAAGGGAAGTGTGACATTTAAGACCACACAGAGCACAATTGAGTGTTTTCCCTACTATAACAAGCTTGACACAATTCATAAAGGCCTTGATTATGTTTATTAGTATAACTGGGCCGAGTGTGGAAAACACTTGAAGCAGGGGTTGGGGCTAAAGCACATAACTGGCATTTATGCACCTCCTACATTTCTGAAATATCATTCATGGTCCTAAACGAGATGCAGACTCTGGAACCCTAGCATATCTTCGTTGATTCACTGCATTTGGGGTAAGTTAGAAATTGTGCAAAAAATAAATGGTATACTTTTTTATTTTGACCAAACTCTTCATTATCCTTATCATTCTTTATTTAACCTTAAAATACAAGCAGCACTGATCAATGCTGGAAGTGCAATGAATGGTAAATCGTCACCACATGGAAAAACAGCTTCTTATATGGATGATGTGTTGGTGCTCGAGTTGTCAGACTCTATTTGGGCTTTATTTGGTGTTCTTCTGTCACATACAACCAAAGTTATTGTAATTTTAATATATTTAACAATACTTAGCACAAGTGGGGTCTAAAAATCGAGTCAAAAGACCATACAGAACAAAAATGAACACATTTTCTATATTTATTCCTTTATTTTAGGTCTAAACAGAAAAAAACAAGATCTTTTAACCTGGAAGATCTTTCAGGATAGTCCCTGCCCACTAGGGGCTCCGGAGAGCATCCAAGGGAAAGAGCAGCAAAATGGCGAGTGTAGAACAAACACCGGTTGTAGACTGATTAACACGGTTTATATTTACTGAAATCAGATTTTACTAACACACTCACAGTGCTAAACTTGAGTTTACATTGAGGAATGTATAAGGTATAAGATATAACAACAGGATGATAAATTATATAGATCTGAGACATGATAAAAGAGAATGAGAACAAATAAATGAAATAGTAGAAAAATGAAATAAAACATAATAGTAAAAGTTTAAAGTTGAGGATTAGCCTATCTTTCTTACTGCAGCCTATATGGGCCCTGCAGTTAAAATGTCTTTACCCAGCTCAGTAAAAGCTCAGGGGACCTGGAGTGTAATAAAATCACTAGTGCGACTTTGGTAGAGCCTGTAAACACTGAACATGGAAGTAATGTACGGTGACATCTGGCTGATGAGAGCCTTAAAAGAAGGAGACAATGAATTTCCATCCTTACTGACGGAGAGGCTCATTCAACTCGTAAAGTACACAATGAATCCTGTACAAGTGTCCTGTAATGCGACACAGACCAAACTCATATATAGAGTCCGGGACCATGAGCACATTTTATACAGCACATTACCGTAATCAGAAACAGACAGGAAAGCATTTTCCTGCTGTGCACAGGGAAGCAAGCTTAGTTTCTGTCTTAACATCTGGTGAGATGTCATGGTACTCTTTCAGTTAGGTTTTCAACACTGGATTACTTTAAACATAATTTATGCAAGCAACACTATAAAAACTGCAGAAATTTAGTTTTATATGCGTTTAGAGCAAGTTTATGATGATTCAGTGCAACTTGCAGAGCTCTGAGTTTGCATAAAAAGTTATATTGTCAGCATATCAATGAACATGAACCTGGACCTAAAATCAGTGAAAACAGCAGCACATTCTATTACATTCTACCGACATCTTCATCCAATCAAGGGCAATAAGAGTTTCGTTCGGAACCAGGTTAGTAGAAGTAGCAGTACCATGTTTTCCCTAATGCCGTAGCCAAGCTCCTAGAACAGATTATATTTGATGAAAGTTTGAATTTACATCTAAAAAGTATTAAATTGCTTATTCCTAATGAGGTGATTGTAAATGAAATTATTAGTGATACGAATTTTGATGTCACTACTACAGAGACCTGGATTAGAACTGAGAGAATGAAGCTGACAAGGTAATACATTTATTGATATAATTGTGCCAGCAATAACACTACTGTTCACATTTCTGATTGGTTGATCTGCGACCGAGCATTAATCATTTGAATTTAAGTCAGCTCTGGAATATTTAGGGAGAGAGAGAGAAGACGGTTGAGTTGCCTTCAAAATGTGTGTCGGAGAGAGTGTCTGTGACATCACAGCTAAGGCGGCCATGTTGCTTCTGAAAACTGGATATGGCAAGTGTGAAAGATTCCTCCTAAACTTTGAAGGTTTTCCTGCATTTTATCTCGAATGGCACTTATGGTGCAACACTCATAACAACACATTTAAAACCTTAGGAATCATAGGCAGGTTCCTTTTGTAGCCTTCTGATAAAATGTAAATGGATCCAGTGCATTTAAACTGGAGAATAAATCTAGTGACTTAACATTCCCAGAAAAAAAAACCACCCATGGCTGTTAAGGGTATAACTGCAGACGAACCACAGGGCTTTGCTCATTATCATAGGGAGTCCCTTTTATCACGACAAGGATCAGATATGGATGAGAAACCACATGCAGCATCTATCCAAACCCAAAACCAGGAGCTTATCTCTTCAAAAAAAAAAAGCACCCTCTGATAAATAAATAGATTCACAAAAATACATTAATTAGCTTAGAACTGTCGTTTTTAGCAGCGGCAAAGACTGTGTGGGCATCAGTTTGCTTCCGAAAACTGGACGTTTGATGGATTCAGCCTGATCTTTATAGGTTACAACACTCAGAACATATTCAAAACTTAAGGTAGACACATCAAGGTCCTTCTGACAAAATGCTTTGCTCTAACTTTCTTAGGGTTGCCATTATCTACTGATCCTGCCTCCCTGCAAGAGTGTTCTGTATGGGTTTTTGTTCTATGTGCGAAGAAGAGAACCATCACAGATGGTTCAAAAACCCTCCTGCCTGTCAGTGACTTAAATGTACTTGACCGTTTGTGCTCGATGTTTCACGATATGTTAGTCTTTTACAGTGAAACGCTAAACAAAGGTCCCAATACATTTAGGATATTTGATATATTGCCCAACTTTAACTAAGAACAAGCTGAAAATATGCTAAGCCTGTTGAGCAAAACCGTGATGCAGTGAACTGGGTATGTAAAGAAATAAACTCTTTGTAACAGTGCTTTAGGAATAACAGGTTCCTTTATCCTTCGGGTTAAGTGTAAATGCACCCAGTGCGTCTGACCTGGAGGATAAATCTTGTCCCAGAACACTCACAGTTTTCAAGGCTATCACTTCCAAGGGCCCGGTTTCTCGATAACAAACACTCTTAGCGCGCTAAGAAGATTTTCTAAGATATTTCTTGCCTAAGTTGTTTACATTTCCACTAGTGTTTCTCGAACCATCTCTTAGCAAGTCTCTTAAGTGCTGGGCTTTACGTGCGACGTAGAAGGAGCGATCTATTGCTCTGAAATCGATTCACAGGTCATTCGCATGTACATTGA